>CM023943.1:8860241-8881200 GCA_013407115.1 Glycine latifolia
AATATTTTATCTAAAATAAACTGAGCACGAGAGAGTAAAGAGAGGCGTTACATGACCAACATGTGCCTAATTTATGTTAGATTATTAAACGGTGCTTAGGAATGAGAGAGTTTAGGTGTAATGTGAGCTAAACAATTAAGGGATTTTTTGTAGATGCAAAAAGGAATGGATATCAGGTGAAATTTAAGTAAAACACAGGGGTGCGAATGTAATTTACTCTAAAAATAATTATGTAAGTTTTATACGGTCATCTAATCATAATTAATTATGTATAGTAAATTTGTTAACTTTTAAAATAATTATCTTAAAATAATTCAAACGAAATTAAACTCATACCCAATATATTTAGTTACACTTAAAAACAATTATAACTTATCAGATAAGTTTTAATTAGTTATTTATTTTGTTAAATTATATATTTTGTTAATATTTATCTGAGAATTTAACGTTAAGTTAAATATTTTAAATACATTAAAATTAATGTTTAAAATTATTATTTATTAAATAATTGTATGAATAATTTATTTGTTAAGTTTTGTTAACTTAGGTGAAGATACTCTTGTTTAGGCCGATGTCAAATTACTCCGGCTGAAATAAAGTTAAAAGTATTTTGCTTGAGGTAAGGTGGTTATACTTGGGTCGAGTTTAAGTTGAAAATATTTTAGTTGAGAAATACATTACGACTGAGGTAGAATAGAAGATACATCACTTTAGACCAAGGTCAAATTACTCTAGTTTAGACAAATAATTTTTTTTCCTTTTTTCACTATTATTTGGATCTATAAATGGACATTTAAGGCTTCATGAACTAACCATGGTTAGGGTTAATTGATAAGGCAAATAGGTATTTCAGGTTGGCATGACACTTTTTAATTGTGGTCAGAGTTAATTATATACTCAATAAGACACATTACATAATTTTATCACAAAACTATTATGTTCTTTTTCTTAATTTCTATAGATAGATTATATAAATCGCAAATAATTAAAGATATTGTGATTATTATCTAATTTATTAAAATTATATGGTCAAATGACCTATTTGGTCCCTTATCTTATATTTTTGTTTCAATTTGATTCTTTATCTTTTAGAAAGATCATTTTGATAATTTATGCTTTTTTAAAATGACCACAATGGTCATTTCATCTGTTTTGGTCATTTTGTCTTCTTCTTATTCTTCTTTTTCGTCCTCTTTGTCCTCTTCTTCTTCTTCTTCTTCCCTTGCTCTTCTTCTTCCTCTTCTTTTTCCCTTCCTCTTCCTCTTTTCTTCTTCTTTTTCTTCCTCTTCCTCGTCTTCTTTTGCTAGGCCTCTTCCTATTCCTCCTCCTCTTCTTTTTCTGGAAAGTTTCTCAGAAAGTGTGTGAGTGAGGACAAATCATGTTGAAAACATAGTTGTGAAATCCGATCCGGTCATTGATTTGATCGAGGTAGTAGGTCAGTAGTCCAACCGGTGGGCCAGTAATTGGCCCGGTATATTAAAAATTCAAAATTATATATATATCTATTATATATAAGTATATAACTAACATTATTTGAGTAAGAAAAGTCTATCCATACTCCAAAATCTAAATTAAAAAAAATCCAATTTTTTATAAAAAATTTATATATTTTAAAAATATATTTATTTTAAAAAATTTTCAAAAAAAATATTTTTTTAAAATCGGTTGGGTCGGATCGGTCCAATCGGGATCTGATGACCAACCCGATCGAGTTTGATCAGGTCAACTGTGTAATTGGTCCGAATGTGGAACTGACCCCGTTAGGCCATCGGGGTCCCGGTCCAGACAGAGTTTGATAACTCTAGCTAAAAAGTCTTGTGTTGGTTTGTGGGGACAATCATTTGTCCTGAAAGCAGCTAAAACAGATTGTTGAGGTCTCGGAAAGGGCTACCTGTGGAGGGTTCTGACCAATAAGGAGGTTGAGTGAAGTGTCATCGTGTGAAGTATCATAGTGTGTGAGCCATTGAGAAGTCAACAATCACAACGTATTGACCGTGACAAACAAGGTGATAATGACGATGCACAACATGAGGGCACACCAACAGAATTATGAGTGCATGACAACACAGGTGAGGATTGTAACGCCCTAAAATTTTGATAACTGAAAATAGATGTTTCATGTATTTGTTGTATTAATTAATTACTTTATTAATTTTAATTAGTTAAATTCTTGTGTGAATTATCCTTGTGCAACTGCCTGGTGTGGATGCTAGGTTATGTGGAGTTTGATTGATTTACATTAAAACTGTGTGATTCTGAGTTTGACCCAAAACCTATTTCGGTAAAATCATGATCTCAGATTTGTTAACCGTTGGTTTGCCTTCAAATTTGACAAGCAGGCTCGAAACCCATGTATGCACGTTTTGACCGTTGGGATTTACGAAATAACATATGAAGCGTGAGATATTACCTTTGCACAGAAGCAATGAAATATGTTTAAGCTGGGCCAGCTCGCCCAGACGAGCAAAATTTTTCCTGGGCGAGTCTCATCAGTTACAAATACGACCAGTAGCTAAGAAGAACACGTTTTTCACCCTTCTTATTCCCCAAAACCCTCACCGAGGCCTGGACCCTCCTCCTCTACCATCCACAACCACCAGTGACCACCACAAGCCACCACTGCTTGCCTTCGAACCACCACTCGAAGAGGAACACTTTCATTAGAGCGAAATCTCCAAAACTCAACTCGAGGAGTTGGTAGAGAATGAAGCCTTTGACCCTCCCTTCGTGGTTTCTTTAAGGTAACCGTGTTTTCTATGCCTTCTTCTAGTTAGTTTGAGTCTCTCTTAGTATCTCTTGTGATTTGGGTATTGTTATTTGATGTTTTTACACTTCCTTTGAAAATACTTTAAAAATGAGACATTATAAAGTTACCTTTATAATATTGATGTCATTTTCGTGACCTTCGCTGAACCCCAATCACATTGGCATGATCGAAATTTCAAAATGACGTCTTTTTGATGTGGACTCCCCAAACACCATTTTTGATGGAGGTCCGTTGCAAGCTAAAGGTCTAGAAGGAGAGCTTGAAGCACTTCCTTTGGTGAGCTTTAAAGGACCCATGAAAAGAGCTAGAACCCAAGCACTTCAAGACCACATCAAGGCTAACTTGGACAAGCAAAAGGAAGCACACCAACTTAAGGATAACAAGGGCTGGATTTTATTGTCTCAAGTTCAATTTAATTCCAATTAAATTCAGCACTTGTTAGAAGCAAAAATAGTTGTACGAAAAAGGATTTTTTAGTGCATTTGTGTAAAGCTTTGTAAGTGCACTTGTGTGTGAATTGTGGGCTGCACTTAAAGTCAGAAAACTGCACCTTAAGCCTTAAAATACTGCACCATTTCAAGAAATTAGGATAGCCAAGGGCTCCTTAGGGAAGCTTGCTCACAAACTTCATTTAGCTTGCATTTAGGCTTCATTAAGTGTGCATTACAAGCTTCATTTCATTGTAATTTCCCTTGCATTTAGCTTGTAATTTTGTGCATATATATGGTTGCCCAAAAACTGATTGTAACTAACTTTGATGTCATTGAATATAATTCTGAAAATTGTTGTGAGAGTTTCTCTCAAGTTCTTGTGTAAGAACCTCTTGTTTCTTATCAATGGCTTCATGCTATTGTGGCGATTCTTCCTAGGCTCATTGGAAGCTTTTCCATGGTGCCAACCACCTTCATCCCTTACCTTTCTTCCACCTTCCATTGCTGAATTTAGAACTCACAAACAACCATACATTTTCGTGAAAACTGGACAGCTTTGTGTCCTTAAGAAAAGCTTGAAGTTTGGGTTTCAATGCAAGGTAGATTTGGGAAATTCATGGCTAATGGGTTCAGTCATACATCAAGTGGTATCTAGAGCCTAATCCTTGTGAAATTTTTATTCAAGTTCAGTTCTTAAAAGTTCTTCAAAGGTAAAATTCTGCACCATTGAAAATCTGAAAAATCCTTTTCTTTCCTAGTGCTCTTGTTGTTTTAGTGAAAATTCTGGTGTTGTTGGCTTTGTTATGAATTCCGCCAACTATCATAGTGCTTTTGTTCAAGCTCTTGTTAAATTATTGTCTTCTTGTTCTTCATGTTCTTCATGTGTTCTTGATATTTTTCTAATTTTCTAGTCTTGATTCTTGTAAACTTGTGTTGTATGACCACTTGCTTTGATTATACTCTCATGCCTAAACTGAATTGAGTTGTTAGAAGCAAATTTTGCAATTGTTATACATTATATTTTCGTGATTCATCAATTTCTTAGAGGATTATTGAACTTGTTCAAAAGAAAAACAAGCAAAGTGCAGCCCAAGTGTTTGTGAAATTGTGGCTGGAAAAATAAACAAAGTGCAGCCCAAATAAGTTTTTGATTTGTGGCTGGAAAAACAATCAAAGTGCAGCCAAGAAAGTATTGATTTAGTGGCTGGAAAATTCAAAGAAAAACAGAATTTAGAAGCAAAGAAAAGTTGCAACGGTTACAAGTTTCAAAATTCTTTTGAACACAAAACTAAATCTTTGTGAAATTTGGCTTCTAACAATTGAATTTACTTTGCATATCTTCATTGTGCAGTTTGGTACAGCCAATATATGTCCTTGAGTTGTCTCATTAAATTCCAATTTGAGTTGTGCTTTTCCAAATTTTTGCTTTTGTTGCTTGTCTCTTAAAAATTCCAAGGTTTTGTCTTAGAGTTTTCCTGTTCTTTGAACTCTTGAGTCTAGTGTAGAATTGTTCCTATTTCACAATTGTAAAGAAGCTTGATTGGATTGAGAGTGTTGCTTAAGAATTATAGAGAAACTATAATGGAAAAAGGAAAAGAGAACATTAAAGAAAAAGCCTAGATAAAGAGTGCAAACACAAACACTTAGAGAGTGGTGAGAATTTCCTTATATACTTGTGTTTTTGCTAACCATTTGCTTTGAAGGATGAGTTCAAGTGGAGGAGAGCCTTTGTCACCTAGGACCTCAAGGTTGATGAAAGCCATGACAAAACAAATGGAAAACTTGCAAACCAAAATGGATGCAAAATTTGAGGAGTTACAAAAGAATACCGGAAGAAGGAGTAGTCCAAATGGTATTATGGATGGAGAGGCTCATGGTAGTAAGAGGGTGAATGAGTATGCTTCTTCGCATGGAGAAAATTATTATGATGAAAGAAGTGAGAGGGAGGATAGGAGAGAAAATAATAGAAGAAACAATCATAGAAGGGAAAATATAGATGAGAGAGATTTGAGGCTTAGAAGAGAAGAGAGAGATGGGAAGAATGAAGGATTGAGTGGAGTGAAAATAAAAATTCCAAAATTCTATGGTGATAATAATTCCGAAGTGTACTTTGAGTGGGAGATGAAACTAGAACAAATTTTCTCATGCCAACAATTTGATGAAGAAAAGAAAGTGATTCTAGAAACTCTAGAATTTGTTGGCTATGCTTTGGTGTGGTGGAACCAAATTCTAATGGACATAGAGAGGTTGAAGAGTGATGGAGGTCCATTGCAAGCTAAAGGTCTAGAAGGAGAGCTTGAAGCACTTCCTTTGGTGAGCTTTAAAGGACCCATGACAAGAGCTAGAATTCAAGCCCTTCAAGACCACATCCAAGCTAACTTGGACAAGCATGAAGAAGTACACCAACTCAAGAATGACAAGGGCTGGATTTTGATGTCTCAAGTTCAATTTAATTCAATAAATTCCAACACTTGTTAGTAGCAAAACTAGTTAAAAATTAAAAGGCTTTTAGTGCAATTGTGTAAAGAGGTGTAGGTGCACTTGTGTGTAAATTTTGTAGCACCTTTGTAAGCTTGTTGGCTGCACCCTAAGGCTTAAAATGCTGCACTTAGAAGCTAAAATACTGCACCTTTAGGCATGTTGGTTCAGCCAAGAAGTCACTTAGGATGAAGCTTGCAATTGAGTTTCACTAGCTTGCATTTAGGCTTCATTTAGTTTACATTTCAAGCTTCATTTGCATGATCATTTGCCTTGCATTTGAGTGTTATTTCGTGGGCTATATAAGCTGCCTAAAAACTGAATGCAAATACTTTTGATGTCATTTTTACAAATTTTAAAATTTGTGTAGAGAGTTTCTCTCTTGTTCTTGTGCAAGAACATCTTGTTTCTTATCAATGGCTTCAAGCTATTGTGGCGATTCTTCCTAGGCTTATTGGAAAACTTTTCAATGGTGCCATCCACCTTCATCCCTTACCTTTCTTCCATCTTCCATTGCTGCCCTTAAAGCTTCCAAACAATCACATATTTCATGTGAATTGCTGGACAACTTGTGTTATTGAAGTTTCTTGAAGAGTGGGTTTCATTGCAAGGTAGATTTGGGAATTTAAATGGCTGGTGGGTGCAGCCATACATCAAGTGGTATCTAGAGCCTAATCCTTGTGAAATTCTTCTTCAAGTTCAATTTTTAAAAGTTCTTCAAAGGTAAAATTCTGCACCTTTAAAAATCTGAAAAATCCTTTTCTTTCCTAGTGTTCTTGTTGTTTTAGTGAAAATTTTTGGTATTGTTGGCTTTGTTGTGAATTCCGCCAACTACCCTAGTGCTTTTCTTCAAGTTCTTGATAAATTCTTGCCTTCTTGTTCTTCATGTTCTTCATGTGTTCTTGATATTTTTCTAATTTTCTAGTCTTGATTCTTGTAATCTAGTGTTAGTTAGTGTTTTTGTGTTGTATGACCACTTGTTTTGATTCTAATCTCATGGCTAAACTGAATTGAGTTGTTAGAAGCAAATTTTACAATTGTTATACATCATATTTTCGTGATTCATCAATTTATTAGAGGATTATTGAACTTGTTCAAAAGAAAAACAAGCAAAGTGCAGCCCAAGTGTTTGTGAAATTGTGGCTGTAAAAATATTCAAAGTGCAGCCCAAAAAAGTTTGTGATTTGTGGCTGGAAAAAAAATCAAAGTGCAGCAAAGAAAGTATTGAATTAGTGGCTGGAAAATTAAAAGCAAAAACAGAATTTAGAAGCAAAGAAAGTTGCAAAAGTTACAAGTTTCAAAATTCTTTTGAACTACAAAACTAAGTGAACTTGTATGACATGCAGTCTTTGTGAAATTTGACTTCTAGCAATTGAATTTACTTGGCATATCCTCATTGTGCAGTTTGTACAGACATAGTATTCCTTGAGTTGTCTCATTAAATTCCAATGGGAGTTGTGCTTTTCCAAATTTTTGCTTTTGTTGCTTGTCTTTTAAAAAATTCCAAGGTTTTTTTGTCTTAGAGTTTTCTTGTTCTTTGGACTCTTGAGTCTAGCTTAGAATTGTTCCTATTTCACAATAATAAAGAAACTTGATTGGATTGAGAGTGTTGCTTAAGAACTATAGAGAAGCTAGAGTGGAAAAAGGCAACAGAGAACATTAAAGAAAGAACCAAGATAAAGAGTGCAAACACAAGTGGGAGTGGAAACACTTAGAGAGTGGTGAGAATTTCCTTATATACTTGTGATTTTGCTAACCCTTTTGTTTTGAAGGATGAGTTCAAGTGGAGGAGAGGATTTGTCACCTAGGACCTCTAGGTTGATGAAAGCCATGACAAAACAAATGGAAAACTTGCAAACCAAAATGGAAGCAAAATTTAAGGAGTTGCAAAGGAAGACTCAAAGAAGGAGTAGTCCAAATGATAGTGTGGATGGAGGGGCTCATGGTAGTAGGAGGGTGAGTGAGTATTCTTCTTCTCATGAAGGAAATTATTATGATGAGAGGAGTGAGAGGGAGGATAGGTGAGAAAATAATAGAAGAAACAATCATAGGAGGGAACATAGAGATGAAGGAGATTAGAGGCTTAGAGGAGAAGAGAGAGATGAGAGGAATGGAGGATTGAGTGGAGTGAAAATAAAAATTCCAAAATTCTATGGTGATAATAATTTCGAAGTGTACTTTGAGTGAGAGATGAAAGTAGAACAAATTTTCGCATGCCGACAAATTGATGAAGAAAAGAAAATGATTCTAGCAACTCTAAAATTTGGTGGCTATGCTTTGGTGTGGTGGAACCAAGTTCTAATGGACATAGAGAGGTTGAGGAGAGAAAGAATACATGGCTGGAATGACTTGAAAAGATTCTTGAGAGAAGGATTTGTTCCAACTTATTATGCAAGAGAAGTCCACAGCAAGCTTCAAAGACATTTCCAAGGCTACAAGAGTGTTGATGAGTACTATAAGGAAATGGAATTGATGATGATGAGGGCTGGAATTGTGGAGGTCCAAGAAGAAACTATGGCAAGGTTCCTTTATGGCTTGAATAGAGAAATTCAAGATGTTATAGAGCTACATTCTTATGCAACAATTGAAGAGCTAGTCCACAAAGCTCAACGGGTGGAGCAACAACTAAAAAGAAGAAAAACTTCCAAATTTACCAATGGGGCTACAACTTCCAGCTGGAAAGACAAGCCAAAAAGGGAGGTTTCTCATGTGAAAAATAAAGAAGAAAAGGTGGAAAGCTCAAGCAAAAAAATTGTGCAACCAACTCCAACAAGATCAAGCAACATCAAGTGTTTTAAGTGTCTTGGTAAGGGTCACATTGCTTCCCAATGTCCTAACAAGAGAACTATGATTTTGCTAGAGGATGGAAACATAATGAGTGAATCTTCAAGTGACTCATCTAGTTCTTCAAGTGAAGAAGAATAGAAACTTACACTTGTGGAGGCCGAAGATGGTGATCTTTTGATGGTAAGGAGAATGTTGAGCAATTTTTGCCTAGAAAAAGAGGAGACCCAAAGAGAAAATATTTTTCACACTAGGTACTTGGTTGCAAACAAATTATGCTCACTTATCATTGATGGAGGTAGCTGCACCACTGTGGCTAGTACAAGGCTTGTTGAGAAATTACACTTGCCAACCACAAAGCATCCAAAGCCATATAAGCTCCAATGGCTTAGTGAATATGGAGAAATTGTGGTAAATTCTCAAGTGCTTATTCCTTTTTCTATTAATGCTTATAATGATAATGTTCTTTGTGATATTGTACCTATGGGGGCTGGACATATTCTTCTTGGAAGGCCTTGGCAATATGATAGGAAAGTGATACACAATGGCATGGAGAACACTTTTGAGTTTGAGCACTTAGGCAAGAAAATTATTTTGAGGCCTTTGACTTCTAGACAAGTGTGTGAGGACCAAGTGAAGATGAAAGAGAAAAGAATTCAAGATTTGAAAAAAAATACTGCACCTAAAAAAGAGAAAAAAAGTGAGCTACCAAAGAGAAAAACTAGTGAAAAGAAAAAGAAAGAGAAAGAAAATGAGAGCAAAAAAATTCATGAGATTAAAGAGCTTGTTCTTGAGTGAAAAGCAAGTTAAGAGAGTGTTATTGGCACAACAACCTCTTTATTATATGATTCCTAACTCTCTCTGTTTACATGTTGAAAAGGAAGGAGAAAAATTTCGCAAAGCTATGCAATCACTTTTGGAAGAATATGAAGATGTTTTTCCAAAAGAAGTACCTAATGGCTTGCCTCCTTTAAGAGGCATAGAGCACCAAATTGATTTGATTTCAAGTTGTTTACTTGCAAATAGGCCAGCATATAAGACTTCACCATGGAGGCAAAAGAGATACAAGCACAAGTGGAACGATAGATTCCCTCAAGAGAATGTTGAGTTGCCAAGTAAGTATGGTGTGAGCACTACTTTCAATGTTTGTGATCTTTCTTTGTGTGATGTAGGTACAAGTGAGGAAGAAAACTTGAGATCAAGTTCTTTTCAAGAAGGAGGGGATGATGGAGGTCCATTGTAACCTAAAGGTCTAGAAGGAGAGCTTGAAGCACTTCCTTTGGTGAGCTTTAAAGGACCCATGACAAGAGCTAGAACTCAAGTCCTTCAAGACCACATCCAAGCTAACTTGGACAAGCATGAAGAAGTACACCAACTCAAGAATGACAAGGGCTGGATTTTGATGTCTCAAGTTTAATTTAATTCAATAAATTCCAGCACTTGTTAGTAGCAAAACTAGTTAAAAATTAAAAGGCTTTTAGTGCAATTGTGTAAAGAGGTGTAGGTGCACTTGTGTGTAAATTGTGTAGAACCTTTGTAAGCTTGTTGGCTGCACCTTAAGGCTTAAAATGCTGCACTTAGAAGCTAAAATACTGCACCTTTAGGCATATTGGTTCAGCCAAGAAGTCACTTAGGATGAAGCTTGCAATTGAGTTTCACTAGCTTGCATTTAGGCTTCATTTAGTTTACATTTCAAGCTTCATTTGCATGATCATTTGCCTTGCATTTGAGTGTTATTTTGTGGGCTATATAAGCTGCCCAAAAACTGAATCAAATACTTTTGATGTCATTTTTACAAATTCTAAAATTTGTGTAGAGAGTTTCTCTCTTGTTCTTGTGCAAGAACCTCTTGTTTCTTATCAATGACTTCAAGCTATTGTGGCGATTCTTCCTAGGCTTATTGGAAAGTTTTTCCATGGTGCCATCCACCTTCATCCCTTACCTTTCTTCTATCTTCCATTGTTGCCATTAGAGCTTCCAAACAACCACATATTTCATGTGAATTGCTGGACAACTTGTGTTCTTGAAGTTTCTTGAAGAATGAGTTTCATTGCAAGGTAGATTTGGGTATTTAAATGGCTGGTGGGTGCAGCCATACATCAAATAGAGAAAGAATACATGGCTGGAATGACTTGAAAAGATGCTTGAGAGAAAGATTTGTTCCAACTTATTATGCAAGAGAAGTCTACAACAAGCTCCAAAGACATTTCCAAGGCTACAAGAGTGTTGATGACTACTACAAAAATTGATGATGATGAGGGCTGAAATTGTGGAGGTCCAAGAAGCAACCATAGCTAGGTTCCTTCATGGCTTGACTAGAGAAATTCAAGATGTGATGGAGCTACATTCTTATGCAACAATTGAAGAGCTAGTCCACAAAGCTCAAAGGGTGGAACAATAACTAAAAAGGAGAAAAACTTCCAAGACCAACGGGATTGCAACTTCCAGCTGGAAAAACAAGCCTAAAAGGGAGGTTTCTCAATTGAACAGTAAAGAAGAAAAGGTGGAAAGCTCAAGCAAAAAAATTGTGGAACCAACTCCAACAAGATCAAGCAATGTCAAATGTTTCAAGTGCCTTGGTAAGGGTCACATTGCTTCTCAATGTCCTAACAAGAGAACCATGATTTTGCTTAAGGATGGAGACATCAGGAGTGAGTCTTCAAGTGACTCATCTAGTTTTTCAAGTGAATAAGAAGAGGAACTTACACTTGTAGAGGCCAAAGAGGGTGATCTCTTGATGGTAAGGAGAATGTTGAGCAATTTTTGCCTAGAAAAAGAGGAGACCCAAAGAGAAAATATTTTTCACACTAGGTACTTGGTTGCAAACAAATTATGCTCACTTATCATTGATGGAGGCAGCTGCACCAATGTGGCTAGTACAAGGCTTGTTGAGAAATTACACATGCCAACCACAAAGCATCCAAAGTCATACAAGCTCCAATGGCTTAGTGAAAGTGGAGAAGTTGTGGTAAATTCTCAAGTGTTATTCCTTTTTCTATTAATGCTTATAATGATAAAGTTCTTTGTGATATTGTACCTATGGAGGCTGGACATATTCTTCTTAGAAGTCCTTGGCAATATGATAGGAAAGTGATACACAATGGCATGGAGAACACTTTTGAGTTTGAGCACTTAGGCAAGAAAATTATTTTGAGGCCTTTGACTCCTAGAAAAAAAGTGTGTGAAGATCAAGTGAGGATGAAAGAAAAGAGAACGAAAGAAAAAAAAATACTGCACTTGAAAAAAAATCCTGCACCAAAAAAGAAAAGAATAGTGAGCTACAAATGAGAAAAGCAAGTGAGAAGAAAGTAAAAGAGAAAGAGAATGAGAGCAAAAAAATTCAGGAGACTAAATAGAGCTTGTTCTTGAGTGAAAAGGAAATCAAGAGAGCGTTATTGGCCAAACAACCTCTTTATTATATGATTCCTAATTCTCTTTGTTTACATGTTGAAAATGAAGGAGAAAAATTGCCCAAAGCTATGTGATATGCTTCCAGCATTTTTTTAGTTTTAGGCTTAATTAACTAGTAAATTGTTTAAGATTTAGTAAATTAGATTAGGAATTAGTGAATTATTATTTAATTGCATATTTATTGAATTTCTTAGTTATTTTATCATTTAGGAACCAACCAGAGAGGAAAAGAAGCTAAAAAGAGCAAGCCAATGCTTTCGAAGGATTCACGCGATCAGCGTGCTATTCCACGCGATCAGCGTGGAAGAGTTAAGATAAACAAGTTCAGTTCGAAGCTCTCACGCAATCAACGCCAATATCCACGCGATCAGCGTGAGAAGTTACAGAACAGCCTTTTCAACTCGAACATCCCACGCGATCCGCGTGGGATGCCACGCTAGTCGCGCCACGAAATCGCTGTTTCCTGAATTAAAAGATTTAAATTGATTCAGTGGGGGGAAAGAGTGCCTCATTACTGGAATTAGACCTAGGACGTCTTGGGGCATAAAAAGAAGCCTCTGGGTCACAATGAAGGAGCTCTGGACTGGGTTTTAGACAGATTGTTAAGGAAGAAGCCATTGAAGCACCTTGGGAGAAGATTAGAAGTCTGTAGAACAACACCCTATGTAACTTTTCTTTTCCTCTGGTATGTTAGTCATGAAAGTAATATCAACTCTGAGTATGCTTGGCTAATTCTTGTATTGTGGTTGAGCCATGAACCTATGAGAATTCCTCTATGTTTTGATTGGTTTTAATAAGAGTATCATAATTGCTTTGTTTTACTCTGCTATTCACTGCATAATTCTTAATTGGACTGGTCATTCTCTTAAGAGGTTTAGGGTTAGGATTCACAATAGGGATATTGGGATTCTAATTTCTGAAATGAGTAAAACAACAAATTATACATTGCCTAGGGATAGGGATGTGTGGTTGCAGCACTTCTAGGTTGTGTTTGCTTAATGCTTGGTTTAAAAAGGAATCACTAAGGGATTAGGGTTCTTAATTTCACTAAAGGGTTAAACTACTAAGGGATTAGGGTTTAGCTATTTGTAAGAAACACATCAGTTGAGTAATTAGAAGTAGTTCAAATTACTAATCAATCGAAGTATAGAAGGAAAGAATCATAGGGGATTGCGCTTAACTACAATCACTTCTCACTACTGCAGTAAAATCCAACTTACGCTTGCTTACATCTTTGTTAAATTCCTATCATTCAAATTATATTGTTTAAACACAACTCAACAAATCTCTCAAATTCATTATTTTGTCTTCCAATTTCTAAGATGTTAAGTTAAGAAAGATTGCATTCAATCCCTGTGGAGACGATACTTTACTTACTTACTTTATTACTTGAACGAATGGTACACTTGCCGATTTCGCAACAAGTTTTTGGCGCCATTGCCGAGGATTGCAATAACCAATTTTATATTAGCTTTATATCTTGAAATTGGAATATCTTTTGTTACTAAACTGCTTTTCTTAGTTTATGCGAGGTGTAGTTAATCTTGATCATCTACAATACGACCCTGAGATAGAAAGAACCATTAGAAGAAACAGAAGACTAGCCAGAGAAAGTGATATGATCCCCAATAGGATTAGAAATTAGGATCATACTAGGAATGGAATTTCACACCCAGAATTCAGCCAACAACACGTCCTGTTAAGAATAGAGCATATCTCACGCTACAGAACTCGGATTCAAGCGTTATCAAAACGAGGTGAAAGATCGCTTTCTGAACTACGATTTTGGGTCAAGAAACACTGGAAACGGATACATATATCGTGCGTTTTGGTATGAAGTTAACGAAGACAGAAACTGGAAAATTTGCGGGTTTGGAAAACGAATCAAGATTTGGAAGGCGCCACAATCAGAGATTGATAAGCCTAAGAACGCCACAAGGATTAACACCCTTGATAAGTTCTGAGATTCTCAAAAAGAACCCTAGAGAAATTAGCCTCTAACCAAAAGGTTATCTTTGTATTATCAAAATTCTGCCTCCAACAAGCTATGATGTTCCCTTATATAGTGGGCATCATCCATCTAGGTTTTAACCTAATGGGCTTACAAACAAATGTAAATAGACAAATCAATAATCCAGCCCAATAAGCCTTATAACAAAATTTTATCTAAATATGAGGAAATAAAAGTAAGTGCTGAATTGGCCAAGTAAAATAAAGCCTTCATGCATATCCATTGAGGCTTATTCTTCAAATTGAATTAAGTGTATCATTTTGGGCTCTTCTTCCTTTACACTTGGGCTTGTCTCAAGTAAAGTGGTCACCATGAGATTTAGAGCCTCTTTAGCCTTTTTAGCTTTTGATCTTGTCATTGGACCTCCAAGACCTTGTATGTCCTCCAAGTTTGTTGCCTTGGTCATGCCCCCTCCTATGTCCTCATCAGAAAGAGAAAGAGAAGCAGAAGACTCTGAGTGTGATTCAATCTTTGAATTAGAATCACCAATGGCTAACCGAGGAAATAATTAGCCACGACCAGAAGACGAACTAATGGAGGATATTCTGGCTCCATTGTTCACTAGACCAAACTCCAGTATTGTGAGACCACCAATAGAAGCAAATCACTTTGAAATTCATCCTTCATTGATTACATTGGTGGAGCGCAGTCAGTTTGGCGGGGAAGATAATGAAGATCCCCACGATTTTATAGACAGGTTTTTAAGAATATGTGATACTATTAGACACCAAGGGGTGTCGGATGATGCTATAAGATTGAGGTTATTTCCTTTTGCGGTGAAAGGAAAAGCACTTAGATGGTTAGATAGACAGACCTCAAATAGTATAACCACTTGGGATGAACTAGTTGCAAAGTTTTTCGCTCAATACTTTTCAATGGATAAATATAATAGATTGGTGAATGAGATCACCAATTTCACTCAACATGAGAGGGAAACTTTGTGTGCAACATGGAATAGATTTCAAGAACTGATTCAGAGGTGTCCACAATACGATATGTCCGTGGGTAAAAAGGTACGCATTTTCTTTAACGGTATGATACCTGAATCACGTCTTATTGTTAATGTTGTAGCTGGTGGTTCGATAAGATCAAAAACTGCAGTTCAGACATATGATTTGATTGATTCTCTAGCCCGTGATGAAAATGAATGCACGCCGATTCAGTCCAAAAGGGAAGTCATCCATCTAGGAAGTAGCGATGCAATGCTGGCTGAACAGAAAATATTGGCTTAGCAACTAGCCAATTTGAATGCAAAAATTGACAAACTACAAGTCTCAGCAGCCCAGGTTTCATCCAACAGAATGCCACCTACCACATGTGAGTATTGCCAAGGTGAGCATGAATCTAATGAATGTCCTATATTACTGGGAGCTGACCCTGTGCAGGTGAATGGACTTTGGTACGATCAAAGGCCTCAACAAAATTTCCAGAGAAATCAAAACAATGCCATGGGGAATAATTTCCAAAGGAGAATCCAAGGTGGTGGTCTAGATTATAAATCTAACAATTATTTGCAGCCTCCACCTATTCCACCCAAGGAACCATCGGAGCTGGAAAAAGCCATGTTACAACTGTCCAAGACTACTAATGAGCACATCCAGGCCACCAATGCTTTCATTAATGAGACTAGAGCTCATCATAAAAACCAAGATGCCTCCATTAGAAATCTTGAGAATCAAATTGGGCAATTGGCAAAACAATTAGCTGAAAGGTCTCAAGGACAGTTTCCAAGTGACACCATTGTAAATCCTAGGGAACATGCGAAGGCAATAACTACTAGGAGTGGAAAGACACTTGCTTCTCCGGAAATTCCCAAGGTAAGTCAAAAAGAAGCTGAAGAAGAGAACACCTCAAAAGAGGCAACACAAGATGTAGAAGCATCCTCAAGTAAGCAAGGGGAAACTGCTGCACCTTCAAAGAAGCCTATGGATTTCTCCCGCTTTGAGAAGCCTCCTTATCCAGTGAAAAGCAAGCAACAAGCACAAAAGCAACAGTTTGCCAGGTTCTTAGAAATGTTTAAAAAATTGCATATTAACATTCCATTTGCTGAAGCTTTAGCTAATATGCCAAATTATGCAAAGTTTATGAAAGAACTGTTGTCTAGGAAACATAAATTGCAGGAGTGTGAAACTATAGCACTTACTGAAGAGTGCAGTGCCATAATACAGAGAAAGCTGCCACCAAAGCTCAAAGAT
The DNA here is from genome assembly GCA_013407115.1 of Glycine latifolia. NCBI lineage: Eukaryota > Viridiplantae > Streptophyta > Magnoliopsida > Fabales > Fabaceae > Glycine > Glycine latifolia. The sequence goes on from CM023943.1 coordinate 8,876,319, forward strand.
CCAGGCAGTTTTAATATTCCAATTGCAATAGGGAACATTAATGTAGGAAAAGCTCTATGTGACCTGGGAGCAAGTATTAATTTAATGCCATTATCAGTTTGCAGGTCATTGGAAATCACTGAATTAAAACCTACAAGAGTCTCCCTACAACTTGCAGACCGTTCTTTAAGAAAGCCTACAGGAGTTATTGAAGATGTTTTGGTAAAAGTAGATAAATTTATATTCCCTGCAGATTTTATAGTTTTGGATATGGATGGTGAAAGTGAGATACCACTTCTCTTAAGTAGATCATTTTTAGCCACTGCTAGAGCTTTAATAGATGTAGAGAAAGGTAAATTAGAACTTAGGATGGATGATGAATCTATTACTTTTAATGTTTTCGATGCTATGAAAAATCCATCTGATGAACATGATTGTTTTAGGCTAGATGTTTTGGATAATGTGATTAGTGCAGGTCAAATTACAGAAGAAGAGGAACTTGAAGAGGTGCTGGAAATTAGAAGACAAGAAACCATCCAAGAAGAGTCAGAAATAGCCATGGAGGTGCTGGAAAAGAAGGAAGATGACATCCCAGTTGGAGCACCAAAAGTGGAGCTGAAGGAATTACCAGAGACCTTGAAGTATGTATTCCTAGGTGAAGGAGACACATATCCAATTATTATCAACAAAGGGCTGGAATTTTATGAAGAAGAACAGTTGCTGAAAGTGCTCAAGGAACACAAAACCACTATAGGCTGGTCCATATCCGATTTAAAAGGTATTAATCCTTCCTTTTGTACTCATAAAATTCTTATGGAAGATGATATGAAACCAGTAAGGCAGCCACAAAGGAGACTTAACCCAACTATGAAAGAAGTGGTAAGAAAAAGAAGTGGTTAAGTTGTTAGATGCATATATGATCTACCCAATTTCAGACACTGCATGGGTGAGCCCAGTCCAAACCGTTCCCAAGAAAGGTGGGATGACATTCATTCAAAATGACAACAATGACTTGATCGCCACAAGAACAATCACAGGCTGGAGGATGTGTGTAGATTATAGAAAACTTAATGATGCAACCCGCAAAGACCATTTTTCACTTCCTTTTATGGACCAAATGTTAGAAAGGTTAGCTGGGCATGATTATTATTGTTTCTTAGATGGATATTCTGGGTATAACCAAATTCCTGTAGCACCCGAGGATCAAGAAAAGACAGCCTTCACTTGTCCCTTTGGAGTTTTTGCATATAGAAGAATGCCTTTGGACTATGCAATGCGCCTGCAACATTTCAAAGGTGCATGCTTTCTATTTTTTCTGACATGGTTGAGAAAGGTTTAGAAGTATTCATGGATGACTTTTCTGTTTTTGGCTCTTGCTTTAATTCATGTTTAGATAACTTAGCCAAGGTTTTAAAAAGATGTCAAGAGACAAACTTAGTTTTAAATTGGGAAAAATGTCATTTCATGGTAAGAGAAGGAATTGTCTTAGGTCATAAAGTTTCCGAGATGGGAATAGAGGTTGATAGAGCTAAGTTGTTAGTAATTGATAAATTACCTCCCCCTATTAATGTTAACGGTGTGAGAAGTTTTCTAGGCCATGCAGGGTTTTATAGGAGGTTCATCCAGGACTTCTCCAAAATTGCAAAACCTCTCAGCAAATTGACTGAAAAGGGAGTAGACTTTTGTTTTGACCAGGCTTGTTTAGATGCATTTAATATACTGAAAAAGAAACTCACCACTGCACCTATTTTAATTGCTCCTGATTGGACTTTACCATTTGAACTGATGTGTGATGCTAGTGCCTATGCAATAGGTGCGGTTCTAGGGCAGAGGAAAGAAAAGCGTCTGCATGTAATATATTATGCTAGTAAAATTTTGAATGAGGCCCAAGTAAATTATGCCACAACTGAGAAAGAGATGCTAACAGTAGTATATGCTTTAGAAAAATTCAGGTCTTATTTGATTGGCTCTAAAGTTATTGTGTACACTGACCATGCAGCTTTAAAATTTTTAATGAATAAGCAAGACGCAAAGCTGCGTTGGATGCTTTTTTCAGGAATTCGATTTGGAGATTAAAGACAAGGCCGGAGTGGAAAACAAGGTGGCAGACCACTTGTCAAGGATCCAAGACAAGAAGTTGCAAGACAGTCCGGAGCTAGAAATAAATGAATCTTTTTAGGATGAAGGAGTAATGGCAATCCAAGTCAGCCCATGGTTTGCAGACATGGCTAATTACAAGGCTGTGGGTGTGATACCTGAAGATTTAAATTGGCAGCAGAAGAAGTTTCTCCATGATTCTAAGAGGTATTTGTGGGATAACCCTTTTCTTTATTTTCAATGCACTGATGGGGTGATTCGCAGATGCGTAACTGAGTCAGAGGCACCTAAAATCCTTTGGCACTGTCATGCCTCAGATTATGGAGGACACTTCGGAGGGAATAGAACAACACAAAAAGTCTTGCAGTGCGATTATTATTGGCCAACATTATTCAGAGATGCAAGAGATTTTGTGGAAAAATGTGATCGCTGTCAGAGGATGGGAAATATTTCTCGAAGGGATGAAATGCCGCTAAATAATATCCAAGAAGTGGAACTGTTCGATGTATGGGGAATTGATTTTATGGGACCTTTCCCTAAATCATATTCCAACCAATACATCTTGGTTGCAGTAGATTATGTGTCTAAGTGTGTTGAGGCTGTGGCTTTACCTACCAATGATGCAAAAGTAGTGGTTTCGTTCCTGCAGAAGAATATATTCATGCGCTTTGGGGTGCCGAGAGCTATCATCAGTGACGGGGGAACACATTTTTGCAATAAACACTTTAAAAGCTTACTTGCCAAGTATGGAGTCAAGCACAGAGTTGCCACACCATATCATCCCCAAACAAGTGGACAGGTAGAAATTTCTAACCGTGAACTCAAAAGAATTTTAGAAAAAACTGTTGGGAATTCTAGGAAAGATTGGTCCAAGAAACTTGATGAAGCCCGAACTGCATTTAAGACACCTATAGTTATGTCTCCATTTCAACTTGTGTACGGTAAGTCTTGCCATCTTCCAATTGAGTTAGAACATAAAGCATTGTGGGCAACTAAATTCTTAAATTTTGAACTCTCTAAATCTAATGAGAAACGTTTGTTGCAATTAAATGAGTTAGATGAGTTCAGGTTAGCTGCATATGAGAATGCTAGGATATATAAGGAAAAGACAAAGAAATGGCATGACAACAAGATTCGTCTCAAAGAATTTGAACCGGGACAACAGGTTTTGCTTTATAATTCCCGCCTGAGACTTTTTTCGGGTAAGTTAAAATCTCGATGGTCTGGTCCCTTCTTAGTGTGCAAGGTTTATCCCTATGGCACAGTAGAAATTTCTCCTCTAGATAATGACAGGCCATTCAAAGTGAATGGGTGTAGACTGAAGCCCTATTTTGGAGGTGAAGTGGATAGGAATGCAGTTTCCATTCCACTAAATGCATTGGATGAGTAACAAATTTACGTCAAGCTCACGACGTTAAACAAGCGCTACTTGGAAGGCAATCCAAGCATTTCATTTTGTTATATTCAAATTCTACATACTTTTCATTCAGTTAGTAATTGATGTTTAGTTATACGTATTTATTCTTGATTTATTTTGGTTGATGTTAATGTTTAAAAATTAAGTGTTCATTTGCATTTTAGCTCTTCATTCTAAATTGTAATGTGTATAATTAGTTTACCTTAGAATTTTAAGTTGACAACAAGCATCTAAGAGGCATTGTAGAGCATTCGAATGACTCACGCGGATCGTGTGGGTTATGGCGCTGATCGCGCCACCTATTCAAATCAACCTAGCCAAATTACATTTTGTCACGCTGATAGCGTGACATCTCGCGCTAACCGCGTTAGATGGGCGAACTCAAGGGTCACTACTCTATTTGTGACGCGGATAGCGTGGACTCCCACACCACTCGTGCCACTTAGTCAAACTCAGGTAACATAATTGAAGATCTCACGCTGATAGCGTGAAGATTGACGCTATTCGTGTCATCCATTCGAACCTGAAGTTCAATTTTGAGTCCTCTCACGCTAATCGCGTGAGTTCCAGCGCTACTCGCGTCATCCATTCGAAACTGGGGGTCTTGATTTAAGTTGTCACGCCAACCGCATGAGATATGGCGCGAATCACGCCAGTTGACCTAAACCAGATGACTCTTCTGCATCATTTCATGCTGATCGCGTGAAGCATTGCGCTACTCGCGCCATGAGTTTGAACCAAATATCCTTGATGTAATTTTGCCTTAACTTGTTGAATTCTGCTGCATATTGTTTGTGATTCTGATATTGTGTTGTGATTGGTAGGAGAATCATTTGGGTTTAGTCACCCACACATGATGATACCCTTGGCTTGAAATGTAACCCATAGTTGATTGTATTAAGAATGTGAGGAGCTATAGTTGGAACTTGAATAGGAAAATCTAAATTGACATAGGCCTTATGTGCTTGTTTGAATATTCATTTGGGTTATATTGTTTCTTGTTCAGTTTAATATTGAATGATTGAGGCAAATGAATCATGGTTGTTAGTGATTGATTAGAAAGAATCCAATAACCTTCCATTAGTGATAAATAGTGGTGAACATGAACTTTGACCGAGGAACTTAGGCATGTGAGACCAATAATTTAGAGATGCTACTTAAGTTAAATCTGGGAATTTTTGATAAGCTTCCTATACCTAATTGAACAGTGCTTAGGATACAATACAAATTCTGACTTTGTAGGCTTCCATGTGATATCCTTGTGCTGAAAGTCTGGTATGCTTATAATGCATGATGAATACGTGTGGTATAGCTTTGAATAAGTTATGATCAAGTCTAGATGCTTGATATTGTCAAGATGTTACAACTCACACAATTCTTAGCCATTTG
>CM023943.1:8886200-8913080 GCA_013407115.1 Glycine latifolia
CCACAAAATCGCTGTTTCCTGAATTAAAAGATTTAAATTGATTCAGTGGGGGGAAAGAGTGCCTCATTACTGGAATTAGACCTAGGACGTCTTGGGGCATAAAAAGAAGCCTCTGGGTCACAATGAAGGAGCTCTGGACTGGGTTTTAGACAGATTGTTAAGGAAGAAGCCATTGAAGCACCTTGAGAGAAGATTAGAAGTCTGTAGAACAACACCCTGTGTAACTTTTCTTTTCCTCTGGTATGTTAGTCATGAAAGTAATATCAACTCTGAGTATGCTAGGATAATTCTTGTATTGTGGTTGAGCCATGAACCTATGAGAATTCCTCTATGTTTTGATTGGTTTTAATAAGAGTATCATAATTGCTTTGTTTTACTCTGCTATTCACTGCATAATTCTTAATTGGACTGGCCATTCTCTTAAGAGGTTTAGGGTTAGGGTTCACAATAGGGATATTGCGATTCTAATTTCTAAAATGAGTAAAACAACAATTTATACATTGCCTAGGGATAGGGATGTGTGGTTGCAGCACTTCCAGGTTGTGTTTGCTTAATGCTTGGTTTAAAAAGGAATCACTAAGGGATTAGGGTTCTTAATTTCACTAAAGGGTTAAACTACTAAGGGATTACAGTTTAGCTATTTGTAAGAAACACATCAGTTGAGTAATTAGAAGTAGTTCAAATTACTAATCAATCGAAGCATAGAAGGAAAGAATCATAGGGGATTGCGCTTAACTACAATCACTTCTCACTACTGCAATAAAATCCAACTTACGCTTGCTGACATCTTTGTTAAATTTCTGTCATTCAAATTATATTGTTTAAACACAACTCAACAAATCTCTCAAATTCATTATTTTGTCTTCCAATTTCTAAGACGTTAAGTTAAGAAAGATTGCATTCAATCCCTGTGGAGACGATACTTTACTTACTTACTTTATTACTTGAACGAATGGTACACTTGCCGATTTTGCAACACTATGCAATTCCTTTTGGAGGAATATGAAGATGTTTTTCCAAAAGAAGTACCTAATGGTTTGCTTCCTTTAAGAAGCATAGAACACCAAATTGATTTGATTGTAGGTTGTTCACTTTCAAATAGGCCAGCATATAAGACTTCACCATGGAGGCAAAAGAGATACAAGCACAAGTGGAAGGATAGATTTCCTCAAGAGAATGTTGAGTTTCCAAGTATAGTGTGAGTACTACTTTCAATGTTTATGATTTTTCTTTGTATGATGTAGGTACAAGTGGGGAAGCAAACTTGAGGTCTAGTTCCTTTCAAGAAGAAGGGGATGATGGAGGTCCATAGTAAGCTAAAGGTCTAGAAGGAGAGCTTGAAGCACTTCCTTTGGTGAACTTTAAAGGACCCATGACAAAAGCTAGAATCCAAGCACTTCAAGACCACATTAAGGCTAACTTGGAAAAGCAAAAGGAAGCATACCAACTTAAGGATAACAAGGGCTGGATTTTATTGTCTCAAGTTCAATTTAATTCAAATTAAATTCAACACTTGTTAGAAGCAAAAATAGTTGTAATAAAAAGGCTTTTTAGTGCATTAGGGTAAAGCTTTGTAAGTGCACTTGTGTGTGAATTGTGGGCTGTACTTAGAGGCTGAAAACTGCACCTTAAGCCTTAAAATACTTCACCATTTCACGAAATTAGGACAGCCAACGGCTCCTTAGGAAAGCTTGTAACGACCCGCCATGTCGCTAGTATATTACTAACTCATAACTCTGATACAAATTCATTTTTTTTATAAAAAGAACACCCCTTTGGTTACTTGTGAAAACGATGGTAAAATTTTCTGCGAGCATATAACGATCATCATCATCAAAAAAAAATACATGTAATTAAAGGCACTCATAAGACATTTCGAATATATGTTTGCACATATAAGACATATGTTAATTACAAGTACAAAAGATTATGTCTCAATGTATACATAAGGTGTTTTACAAATAGAATGAGAAATAGAAGTTAGGGGTGTAATTAGCACAATGAGGAGTGCATCCATTAAAACAAGGGGTGCATCTAGCAAAGTGCAACTCCTGCCCGGGATCAGGTCTACTGACATCCCGGCAAAACATGGCGGTCCCAAACAACCCGGTCCTCTCCCAAAAGCGCCTACTGCTGCCCATCTGCTCACACAAACCCGGTTCGTGATCATCACATGTACCAATCCACAAGGTACAACAAAGCAAAAGTGAGTTCACCATATTAAATAACAACAATAAATACAACAGGAAAGGAGCACAACCCGGTCAAGAAGCAACACGGTCATTAAAATATCAATACCATATTCCAAGCATTCATCAACCACCAACATACACAGACATCCACAACCATTTCATGAATCAACTCACAAAATCTAGCATGATGCATGCTCTTGACTCAATTCTCATTATGCAATGTGGTACCATCCTGGAAATGGGCTATCCCTGTGGTCAGATGATGCAGTAGCTTGTCAGGGTCACTCTGTCGTGCACAGGAATCACCCCTCACTGTGATCAGCTAATGGGTGTTAGAAGAAGTTCCCAACAGACGTGGGCCCCCAGTACCTCCGTACCCTACAGCCAATCATCAACCCCATTTCTGCCATACAAAAGTCGTATGTTACATAGGCACCATCAATGTATGACCCAGAACCAGGCTCCACCCGACCTGGCCAGGATAACGCCATACACCCCCTATGTAACCTACCGCCCACACAAGGGCCCATCGATGCACTGACCGTGGTCCTCGCAAGGTTTACCACCACCTAGTCCCGCCATCTCACGGCTATACATAGAATATTACCACGACACCATCAATGTATGACCCAGAACCAGACTCAACCTGACCTGGCCAGGATAACACCATACACCCCCGTGGGTATTTATGTTTATCCAAATGCATTCCTCATCTCAAGCCATCACATAGGCCAAGTTCAAATGCCACCAACGTAAGCACATACAAATAAGTGAACCAGTGTGAAGTACGAGGTGTTTGGGTTGGAACTTAGACATACTACCTCAAGGTAAGAATCCGAACAAAGTTGGATGAAGGCGGACAAGGTCGGTCAAGGTTAGTAGAACTCAGACAAGGTCGGTAGGGGTCGGTCAGAGGGGTAAAGTTTGGGTAAGGGAAGGCAAGGGTAGCAAAAACGGATGAGGTCGGAAGAACCCGGTCGAGGTCGGTTGGGTTTGCTAAGGATTTGCCAAAGGCGATCAAGACGCCCTTAGGTTTCTTGTAAAGTTCTAAGGATGGGTTCTACACTACGTAATCGATTGCATAAACACTTGTAAGACCCCGGGTTTGTATTTCACCAACCTACACAAGGGTGCAAGGGAACCCGGTAGCTCATTTCCCAAGAGCAGACAAGCTCTGCCGAGTAAGAAACCTGATAGTTCTCAAGGAAAAAGGGGTATGGACTTGGTAATTCTAAAGGAAACAGCCCACCCCGGGTAAGGACCCCGACCTCTCTAAGGAAAAGGGAAGGATGAGCTTCTAAAGAAGACACGTGTATGGAACCCAGTCGTCCTAGGAGAAGGAACACAAGCTCAACCGAGTAGGTGAGTCCGGTGGCTTTTTTTCCTGAGGGAACACGAGATCATCCGAGTTAGTAACCCTGTAGCTTTCTCTCTATGGGGAAGTAACTTGAGCTTAACAGCTCTAACGTATCACCGGGTAAGGAACCTGGTATACCTTATAAAATGGGAAATGAGTCTTAACGACTCTAGGGGAACGACCCCGGGTAGGGAACTCGGTCCATTGACATCCACCAACAAAGACTAAGTTACGTCCTGTATCCATGCATGCTACGTAACCCGCTCGTAATCTGCAGGGCTCCTAGTTTCATGCTAGAGGGGGTGAGCTCACACGCTAGACTGAGGTCTCTAAACTGCTCTAATAGATCTAACTCCCTAACCATCAAGGGGGACACATGAAGAGATTTTCTACTCAAAGCGTCGGCCACCACATTGGCCTTGCCGGGGTGATAACTAAGCTCAAAATCATAGTCCTTAAGGAATTCTAGCCATCTCCTCTGACGCACGTTCAATTCTTTCTGGCTAAATAGATACTTAAGGCTTTTATGGTCACTAAACACTTCGAACTTAGAGCCAAAAAGATAATGTCTCCATATCTTAAGGACAAACACCATGGCAGCCAGCTCTAAATCATGAGTAGGGTAGTTCCTTTCATGCGTCTTAAGCTGCCTGGAAGCATAGGCCACAACCCGGCCATCCTACATCAACACCCCTCCTAAGCCCGTCATTGCTGCATCGCAGTACACCTCAAAGGGCTCTCCTAGGTTAGGCAAAACTAGCACGGGTGCAGTTGTTAGCTTTTCCTTAAGAGTCCAAAAGCTATGCTCACACTGGGCATCCCACACAAACACTTGCTCCTTTCTAGTCAGCTTGGTCAACAGCAATGCCAACTTGGAGAAACCTTCTATAAATCTCCTATAATACCTAGCCAAGCCCAGAAAACTTCTAATCTCAAACACAGACTTGGGGCTCTCCCACCTAAGGACGGCTTCCACCTTAGAAGGGTCTACAACTATACCCACCTTGGCATATTACGTGCCCTAAGAAACTCACCTTCTCCAACCAGAATTCACACTTAGACAACTTAGCATACAGTTGTCGGTCCCTAAGGGTCTGCAGTACAATCCTCAAGTGCTCTTTGTGCTCCTCTTTGGTCTTAGAATACACTAGGATATCATCTATGAAAACTACCACAAAGCTATCGAGGTAGGGGTGAAAGATCCTATTCATGTAATCCATGAACACACTAGGGGCATTGGTCACACCAAAGGGCATAACCAGGTACTCGTAATGACCATAATGGGTTTTGAAAGCGGTCTTTAGGATATCCTCAGACTTTACCCGGATCTGATGGTAACCCAACCTAAGATCTATCTTACTAAAGACACAAGCCCTTACCAGCTGATCCATAAGGTCATCTATCCTAGTGTTAGTCTTTTGGCAAGCGTACCAATTGTCGTTGTAAGTTACAAAATTTATAAAATTTCATCTCCACAGGGACTTGTGCTACTCAATTAATCCAAATAAAACTTAACAGTTTAATAGTTATGTACAACGAGTATGGTCAAAGTTTTGATGGTTTTACGGAAATAACGAAAGATTATGGAAGATTACGGAAGCTAATAAAATGATTTTAATTAATTCAAGAAAAGCGTAGGATTTGGATTTCATCATTCATACCCTCAGTATCCAATTAATATTACCATGTATAAATCATTTTCTATTATTACTGATGCACACATTAATTAACCTCGAATCGATCCCTCGCAATCGAGTTCTAAGGATATTTACCGAATATCGATCCCTCGCATACGAAGTAAATAACTCAGCATTACAATCATAATCACGTACTATTTACAATCTAAACGTTATGCTCTATTCCTAGCAACGTAACGTAAAGAGTAAAATTATTAGTTCAAATTCTAAGAGTACTTTGATGGAGTGCCTTTAGTTAAATATTTTTATATCATTCTTAGCCTATTTGACTTCTCTTGGACCTTTATTTTCCTATTCTAATTCAGTTTTTGTCTTAGGCTAGTAAGTGGGCTTAATTGCTATTTGTTGCGCATTTTCGGATTTTTGCTCACTTTATGTATCTGGCTTGTTCAGGACCTGCAGAGCTCTACAGAACTCCGAATGGAGCGTTCTAGGAGTCCCTGGAAAGATAAAAAAAGATCTACAAGTTTGCCAGAAATAGCCCGAGGCCAATTCTGTCATTTGGAGGGTCATTTTAAGCTTCGAAATCAGAACCTCTGCACTTGTAATTTTGGGCTGCGAATTTGATTTTATGGTTGTAAATAGCAAATAATTAGAATTGATGGGTTTTGTTCATGGCCCATTCTTATCTTCAGACTTAGTCACTATATATTAGTGACTTTAGTGAAACTTGGACAGCACTTTACATTTTGCACAAACAAGTTTATTATTTCTTTTCTTTAGTTTTTAGAATCAAAAGCTTGTTCTTCATTTTCTCTCATTTGTTCTTCATTGTTCTTCATCTTCTTCATTTCCATTTTGCTATTCTTCCATTTTTCTGCACTTATTTCATGGGGCTTTCCTTGGTGATCATCATGGAAGGCTAAATAATCACTCAATCCAAGGATCCAATCCAAGCAAGAGGAGAATTTGAGTTCTGGTTTAGTATTTCAAATTCTGTGTGAATGTTCACTTTCTTCTTCAATTGCTATTCTGTTTTCATGATTATGAATGCGTTTAGAATTGAAAGCGGATTAGGTTATGGATTCATTGTCTAATTTCGAATATAAATCACAGATTAATTGGATGATATTTCAATTAGGGTTTGTGGTTTCAATTAATTTAGGGGTTAATTCGATTGAACTGCTTCTATTGAGATTGAATGAATGTTCATGATAGAATCAACTTATGAGAATGATGATGATTCGAATAGCTTGGGTTGGTGAATTGGATTGATGCTTTCTAATCTGTTTTACTTTACTCCTTGATAATCTTGTTAATTTTTGCATTGTTCTTTAATTTTAGTTTGTGTTCTTGCATGTTTTACTTTGCGCATTCCAACTGTTTGACAAAATTCTCCCTTATTATTACCAATGATTTGAAGCTAGAATCATATTGATCGTGTCTCTGAGTCGACCTAGGTTAACCCTGTGCTGCAGAATTAGCCTAGTTAAATTGTTTTGAAGCCACACGACAAATTCATATCATACTTCCCAGTTAAACTTAGAATCCAATTTCATGAAACTAGTGATCAAGTAGAATCAAACACTAAGAACGAAATAAAATTACCAATAATAAATAGAAAAGACTTATGCATAAATAAATATTAAAAGAGATACTTAAAAGAAGAAGATTACATCCAATCCTTAAGAGAAACTAACCAAGCATGGAGAGAACCTCCTTAAGAGAAGAATTGATGAAAGGCCCCATCACCGCTTCTTTCCGGCAAAGTCTCCACACTAATCCTCACTTCTCTCACTTTCCTAACCTACCTACTTACTAATATTTAAGCTCCTAAACTAAAGAACAAGCTTGAGGAAGCAAGAGAATGAAGAATGGAGTTGAAAGGAATGAATTTATCCTTGGGTTACATGAGTATTTATAGGGAAGCATGGCTGCTCGAGTTCACTCGCCCAGGCGACCAGTTTTGCCTTTGTTTGGTCGCTTGGGCGAGTTAAGGCCCACTTGATGAAGCAACTTGCCAAATTGGAGGCCCACTTGCAGAAGCAGCTCGCCCAGGCGATTAGTTTGTGCATGTTTCACTCGCTTGGGCAAGTTAAACGCACCTTCCAGAATTAGCTTTTGGGCCTTGATGGATTTTGGGCCTATTTTGCTTGTTGCACCTCCCATGTTTGTTTTATGATCCATTTTTGCTTGCTTTATGTGTTCGGAAGCTTTGGAAGTCCATGGAATCTATCAAAATACAAAGCATGATTGGATTAATCTTCCAAAATTTGAACACCTACTTTTTATACAAGCATTAGGTGCTATTTAACTAGGTTTAGGGCAAATTTATAATCAAATCTTCTGAAATCAAAAGATAAGTGCCTGCATTTGAAACATGAATTTAACTGAATTAGGGCACTTATCACCTAGGCAAGGGATACTTATTCTTAATCGTTACCTTATTCAGCTGGCAGTAATCCACACATAATCTCATAGTCCCGTCTTTCTTCTTGACCAACAACACGGGCGCTCCCTATGGAGAGACACTAGGTCGCTCAAACAGCTTACCCAATAGTTCTTCCAACTGTTTCTTAAGCTCGGCCAGCTCTAAGGGAGACATCCTATAGGGGGCTACAGATATAGGTCCAGCACTGGGTACCAAATCTATAGAAAAATTGACCTCTCTCTTAGTTGGTAACCCGAATACATTCTCAGGGAACACTTCCGGGAACTCTCCCACTACAGGGAGGTCGGCTAGAGGGACTTTGGTCTCAACATTCGAGTTCGATAAGATCATGTATACTTGAGCATTCTCTTTTAAAGATGACATAACCCGGTTGGTCGAGATGGACATCCCATCCTCTTTCACATCTGGGTTGCCAAACACGTCTGTCTTATCATAGCAGTTTAACAGAACCTGGCTGGAAGATAACCAGTCCATACCCAAAATAACATCAATCTGGCTAAGAGGCAAACAAACCACGAAATTTTCTACCAGAAATTTCCACAAGGCAGTCCAAACATACCTCAGAAGTCGATACAGACCCATTAGTCGGGGTCTCAACCACAAGTTCATTATTTAAAGAAGACGCAGGAAGTTTTAGCTGGTTTACACACAACCGAGATATGAAAGAATGGGTTACGCCGGAATAAAAAAGTACAAGTAAAGGAACTCCGTTTATGAAACACTCACCTTGGATCAGATCCCGGGAATTCGAGGCTTCAACACTACTAAGAGTAAAGACTCTTCCCGTGGTCCTCGGTTGTCCGGGTTGGCTCTGCTGGCCTTCACCATTCCGCTCCTTCTTGGGGTGTGGGCACTCCCTCTGGATGTGACCCTTCTCCTTACAGTTAAAACAAACTGGGATCCTTCACCCGCACTCAGCAGCGAAATGCTCGGGTTTGCCACACTTGAAGCATGTTCTTCGAGTTGGAAAGGCAACTGGCCCACTACTACTTCCACTCAGGAATCCCGTAGTAGTAGTCCTCTGGTGGTTGGGGCGATGATCATTCTACTTGTGAGGGATGGTGTAAGGCTTCCCACGATTTTGATGCCCGGTCTTCTTGTCCTTTACAGGACCCGTGTTCCGATAGTAGGCCACCCTGTCTCTGGAATCCTCGTCCCAAATCCGGCATATGTTGACCAGGGACGGGAATTAACGGATTCCTTGGTAGTTCATGGCCTGCTTCACCTTGGGCCGTAAACTGTTCAAGAACTTCACACACTTAGAGCTTTCGCCATTCTGTCCTTGGTAGTGAAGGAAGTACCTCACTAACTCCTCAAACTTAGCCGCATACTCAGCTACAGTCTGGTTTCCTTGCTTCAGCTCAAGGAACTTCATCTCTTTTTTGTTCCTTACGTCCTCCGGGAAGTAATTTTCCAAAAACGCCTCCTTAAAGGTCTCCCACATTACAACCCAGCCTTCCGCCTCCATATATTGGCGGGTGTTATCCCACCAGTACTCGGCTTCTCCTGCCAAGGTATAGGTGCTGAAGGTGACCTTTTATCCCTCGGGGCACGCCATAACCCGGAAGATCTTCTCAATCTCCCGAATCCAAGTTTGAGCGCCGTCTGGGTTGTACCCCCCATGAAATGAAGGAGGATTGTTGCATTGAAAGCGGTCCAATCCCTGATATTCCACAGCTCCTGGGGCTACTCCCCTATTCTGATTCCTCATCGCCTGGGCTAAGGCTTGGAGGGCATCAGCTATCACTTGATCGTTCCTACCGGCCATCACTTACTGCGCATAACAAGAAGTGAGAGCCTAGAAGGAATACACAAACAAACACCAATCATACTATACAGACTCTATATGGTTTGTACCCCGGACTGCTTGCCATAATGTCTCCTTGAATTGTCCCGGATTATACAGATGGCCAGTCTGATAACCCCCAACAATGCAGAACATCTTTATGGTATAGAAGACGTGGTAATACAAATATGTTATGACTATAATAAAAGCAACACTCTACATAAAGCTTAAACACAAACAACATAACCCAACACAACACAGCTAGTTACTTCAACAATCAAACACTCAGCAATCAACACAATCATGCACATAGAAACATAGCAAGCTCACAACTCGCTGGCCGGAAGGTTCGACCTGCTCTAATACCATTAGTGTAACGACCCGCCATGTCGTTACTATATTACTAACTCATAACCCCGATACAAATTCATTTTTTTATTATAAAAAGAACACCCCTTTGGTTATTTGTGAAAACGATGGTAAAATTTTTCGTGAGCATATAACGATCATCATCATAAAAAAAAATACATGTAATTAAAGGTACTCATAAGACATTTCGAATATATGTTTGCAAATATTAGACATATGTTAATTACAAGTACAAAAGATTATGTCTCAAAGTATAGATAAGGTGTTTTACAAATAGAAGAAGAAATAGAAGTTAGGGGTGTAATTAGCAAAACGAGGAGTGCATCCATTAAAACAAGGGGCGCATCTAGCAAAGTGTAACTCCTGCCCGGCAAAACACGGCGGTCCCAAACAACCTGGTCTTCTCCCAAAAGTGCCTACTGCTGCCCATCTGCTCACACAAACCCGGTTCGTGATCATCACATGTACCAATCCACAAGGTACAACAAAGCAAAAGTGAGTTCATCATATTAAATAACAACAATAAATACAATAGGAAAAGAGCACAACCCGGTCAAGAAGCAACACGGTCATTAAAATATCAATACCACATTCCAAGCATTCATCAACCACCAACATAAACAGACATCGAAAACTATTTCATGAATCAACTCACAAAATCTAGCATGATGCATGCTCCTGACTCAATTCTCATTATGCAATGTGGTACCATCCCAGAAATGGGCCATCCCTGTGGTCAAATGATGCAGTTGCTTGTCAGGGTCACTCTGTCGTGCACAGGAATCACCCCCCTTGGTGATCAGCCAATGGGTGTCAAAAGGAGTTCCCAATAGATGTGGCCCCCAGTACCTCCGTACCCTACAGCCAATCATCAATCCCATTTTCGCCATACAAAAATCGTATGTTATATAGGCACCATCAATGTATGACCTAGAACCAGGCTCCACCCGACCTGGCCAGGATAACGCCATACACCCCCTATGTAACCTACCGCCCACACAAGGGCCCATCGATACACTGACCATGGCCCTCGCAAGGTTTACCACCACCCAGTCCCGCCATCTCACGACTATACATAGAATATCACCACAGCAACATCAATGTATGACCCAGAACCAGGCTCAACCCGACTTGGCCAGGATAACGCCATACACCCCTGTGGGTATTTATGTTTATCCAAATGCATTCATCATCTCAAGCCATCACATAGGCTGAGTTCAAATGCCACAAATGTAAGCACATACAAACAAGTTAACCAGTGTAAAGTACGAGGTGTCCGGGTTGGAACTTAGACATACTACCTCAAGGTAAGAATCCGAACAAAGTTCGATGAAGGCGGACAAGGTTGGTCAAGGTTAGTAGAACTCGTACAAGGTTGGTAGGGGTCGGTCAGAGGGGTAAAGTTTAGGTAAAGGAAGGCAAGGGTAGCAAAAACGGACGAGGTCGGAAGAACCTGGTCGAGGTCGGTTGGGTTTGCTAAGGATTTGCCAAAGGCGATCAAGAGGCCCTTAGATTTCTTGTAAAGTTCTAAGGACGGGTTCTGCACTACGTAATCGATTGCATAAGCACTTGTAAGACCCCGGGTTTGTATTTCATCAACCTACACAAGGGTGCAAGGGAACCCAGTAGCTCATTTCCCAATAGGAGACAAGCTCTACCGAGTAAGGAACCCGGTAGTTCTCAAGGAAAAAGGGGTTTGGACTTGGTAATTCTAAAGGAAACAGCCCACCCCGGGTAAGGACCCCAGCCTCTCTAAGGAAAAGGGAAGGATGAGCTTCTAAAGAAGACATGTGTATGGAACCCGGTCGTCTTACGAGAAGGAACACAAGCTCAATCGAGTAGATGAGTCCAGTGGATTTTTTTCCCAAGGGAACACGAGCTCATCTGAATTAGCAACCCGATAGCTTTCTCTCTATGGGAAAGTAACTTGAGCTTAACACTCTAACGTATCACCCGGGTAAGGAACACTGTATACCTTATAAAATGGGAAATGAGTCTTAACGACTCTAGGGGAACGACCTTGGGTAGGGAACCCGGTCCACTGACATCTGCCAACAAGGACTAAGTTACGTCTTACATGCGTGCATGCTACATAACCCACTCAACTCGGCCTACCCATCCTGGTAGTCGACATTAAAACGCGAGGGTTTGACACGTATATCTAACTCGGCCTACCCATCTCGGTAGCCGACATCAGACAAGGGATTTATGTCTACGTGTAACCCAGCTAACCCATCCCGGTACTCATCACCTTCACGAACACTTCCACAGGTGTCTTAGAAACTCTTCAGCATCAAAATGCCAACTTCATCCACATGCACGGGGAGTTCTCAAAACATCTACTCCCCACAAAAACACCAAACATCAACACAAAACAACACTCAACAAATTTAAGGCATACCAAATCCCATTCATAAAAGACGTAGCTTTCCTGAGAAAAATATTGCACACACCAGGGACATGCAATTATCATCACGGCTGGACTCCCTGGCCCCCAAATCGTAGTACCTAAAGCTGTTAAGAAACATGATAAACTCCCCTTACCTAATCAGGAGTTCGTTCACAAGCTTTACGGGGTGTTTGTCCTAAGCTTCAGCTCCGACCACGAGGTTCTTCTCAGCGTCAGGAGTTCCACAGCAGCTATAGTGGCTCTTGTATGTTGAAGATAACAAAGAAGGGGTTGGGTACGAGAGGTTTCTGGGTGAGTTTTGGGGAGAAAACAGAGGAAACACAAAGGTAGAAGAAGGAAGAGTAAGCTTGCTGCTGTGCAGCTTGCTGCTTATAAACATGGCTGACACAACACGTCCTCTTAATGTGCTCAGGCAGCAACCACAGCACAGCAGAGCTGACTTACATCCAATACCCATCAAGCACGCATACCAAGACAAAAGCACCCAATCAGCAAGTTATAAATAAATAATTTATCAATCAACATAACACATGTAATCTAATTAAGATAAAAAATACATCAAGCATCCAGATTAGCAACTTATAATCCGGGTCGTTACAAAGTTTGCACACAAGCTTCATTTAGCTTGCATTTAGGCTTCATTAAGTGTGCATTACAAGCTTCATTTCATTGTAATTTTCCTTGCATTTAGCTTATAATTTTGTGCATATATATGGCTGCCCAAAAATTGATTGTAACTAAATTTGATGTCGTTGAATACAATTCTGAAAATTGTTGTGAGAGTTTCTCTCAAGTTCTTGTGCAAGAACCTCTTGTTTCTTATCAATGGCTTCATGCTATTGTGGTGATTCTTTCTAGGCTTATTGGAAATCTTTTACATGGTGCCAACCACCTTCATCCCTTACCTTTCTTCCACCTTCCATTGCTGAATTTAAAAATCACAAGCAACCATACATTTTCGTGAAAACTGGACAACTTTGTGTCCTTGAGAAAAGCTTGAAGTTTGGGTTTCAATGCATGGTAGATTTGGGAAATTCATGGCTAATGGGTTCAGCCATATATAGGTGAGTGGAGTTTATTGTTTGTTTACATCTTTTGATACCACAGTTGGAGTCGGAGAACCCAATTATGGGGATGTATGTTTATCCCTATTGTGTGCTGGTTTTCAAGAAAAACTATGTTTTAAACTAATGGGATGCGATATATCTGTCATTGATGAATGATGTTTTTATTATAATGATTAGATTTTTTGGGAAAAGTCTTAATTACAGAGGAGACTCTGTCCAAAATTTTATATATGTTCTTCTATTTACTTTTACTAAATTTTAAATGAGCATAAGAGTTTGTTTTGTATACTATAGTTCTTCTCTTTAATTTAGATTTGTCCTAAAATATCAGTCTTGTGCTATTATGGATTGTTATTGTAAGGGATTCGTGTTATCTAAAGACCTGGAGAATGTGAATCCCAGACATGAATTTATATGTATATGTATGGAATGCAATTGCTTTTGATGATGATGACATTGAGATGAAATGATGTTAATGTTAATGAATGTCATTGTGATGGATGTATGTTGTGTATGTACATGGGGGGTGCAAAGACCATGTTAGATATCCCTGGAGATGATGGAGGTCAATCACAAGCTCAAGGCCAAGGAGGAGAACTTGAAGAGTTTCCTTTGGTTAGCTTTAGGGACCCATGACAAGAGCTAGAACTCAAGCCCTTCAAGAGCACATCAAAGCTAACTTACACCTTTTAGACAAGCATGAAGAAGCACACCAACTCAAGAAGAACAAGGGCTGGATTTTTGTACTCTCAAGTTGAATTTAATTCCAGCACCTTTTAATGGCAATTATAGTGGCAATAAATAGGCCTTTAGTGGCATTGTTTAATAAGTGTAGGTGCACTTGTATGTAATTTTTTTAGCACCTATGTAAGCTTGTAAAAACTATAGTTGCATGTGGCTAAGTCATCAAGTGGATAGCTTGCACCTCAAGCTTCATTAGCTTACACTTCAAGCTTCCTTAGCTTACACACCAAGCTTCCTTAGCTTGCACCTGAAGCTTCATTTCACTTGCCATTTCATTCCACTTGCATTTAGCTTAGGTAGCTTACAAGACAAGCTTTAGGACCTTGGCTATATAAAGCCAACAAAAATGAAATGTACACAACTTTTGGTTAAATTAATAAGAAAGCTGAATTTTCTTGTGAGAGTTTATCTCTTATTCTTGTGCAAGAACTTCTTGGATCTTATCAATGGCTTCTTAAGGCTATTGTGGCGATTCTTCCTAGACTCATTGGAGAGCTTCTCCATGGCGTCATCCATCTTTGTTCCTTGTCTCAATCCATTCTCCATTGCTTAATTCCTTGAAGCTCATTCATGCCACTTTTGCTCCAAATTCATGAGTAAGAGGTTGAGTTCTTGAAGAGTTCTTGAAGATTGAGTTTCATTGCAAGGTAGATTAGGGAAATCAATGTCTAATGAGCTTAGGCATACATCAGGAGAGGCTTGTGGTTTTTCATGAAGAAAATGCAGGTACTTAGGGGCATGTTACTTGGTTTGGAACTCCTTTGAGACTCATGCTGATCAACATGGGGGGGAGTTGCTTGTGCACGACAGGGTGACCTCGACAGATTGTTGCCTAATTTTCCTAAGTGAGAGTGTCATATGGACACACTTAGGCTATTTTATAACGAATGGTACTACATTGTATTTTAGAGTTGAGTCAGGTGCATGCATCATTCTAAGCATAATTGATTTGAATTGTGGAAAAATTTGATGACTAGTTTGTTGAGTGTATGTTGAACTAATGGATTACTGAGAATGATTGTGGTTATTGTTATTGTTTTCTTGCAAATCATTGTCATCTGGTGTTTGTTGATCTTGTATAATAAAATCACCATTGCAATTTTGTACTGTGTGGTTGGTACCTGTGATTATCGTGAACCTTTGTTCGTGAGAGCAGATGAGCAACAATAGGTGATGTTGGAGGGAGATGCTTTTTTTGGAGCCACCAAGCCAACATGATAACGTTAGAATTTATTTTGGGAGAGAGTTGTGTTTCGCTATCAACTTTTTCTTAGTTGGTTCCTTGATTCTCTTCGATCGGGCATGTAAATCTCAAACTTAGATTTATGTAAAAACTAAACTATGTTCTGACATGTGAATGATATGTAATGGTTTAAAATATACATACATTTTGTGAGTTGTTTGATGAGTGTATTATAGCAAAAAAATTTACCCTCATTTTCATAATCAAATTAATCGAGTTTTTATTTAAAATTGAAAATTACAAATTTAGAGTAATGATATCATAGCGACGAGGCAGGTCGTTACAAGGATGGTAGGGAGCTTAGACACTACAATTGACAGAGGTGACATAGTTGCTGATGACAAAGGAATTGTTGGACGATTTCAAAGCTTTGGACTTGGTGGAAAGTTGCAAAGAAAATTGTTACTTGTACATGTCTGCCATGGGTTAGAGCTAGTGACATTTCACCATGTTTGGCGTTGTCTTGTTTGGTGAAGAACTGGGAGGAGGAAAGAGACGAAAAGCGAAGAAGAGGAAGATGAAGAAAAAAAAGGCTACATTTTATGGCTATTTTTAGCTGCCAATTTTTTAAAATCATTAACGGTTTTAGTTCAAAACAAACGGAAAGACCATTTTGGTCCTTTTTTAAAACATACAAAACAAAATGAACTTTCTAAAAGATGAAAAATCAAATTGAACCAAAAAATAAGATAAATGATCAAATAAGTCCTTTGACTAAATTATATTAATCAATTAATGTTATTTAATTCTTAATAAATAGCCAAATAACTAATGCATACAATTATTAAATAAATAATAACTTTAAATTATTAATTTTAAGGTGTAAATAACTTTTAGTACCCATAAAATATGATATTTTGATTTTGATACCTTTTTTTTTTGTTCAATTTTAGTACCCATAAAGAATTTTTCCCGTAACAAATATCCTTGATAACAGGAAACAGACGCCTTTCATGGTACCTGGACAGCCGCTGCTCACAACACATGATGGGAGAAAAGTCTATGTTCCAATGCCTTACCCCTATCATAGTGGAATAGTCACTTTCAGAGGGAATCTAAAAGGTAGAATAACCAGTGTAGGTAAGATTGGTATTCACCCCATCCCTCTATTGCTAAGATTTTATTTGTTGTAAGTCTTAAATACAATCTACTGAGCAAAGTCAATTATGTGACAGTGGATATGGTGTCTCCTTCAACAAGCATGAGTGTGCATCCTATGTGATAGTGGGTCCCCTTTATTTTCTGCCAAGTGTAACGCCTTGATATTTCAATAATTGAAAATATATGTTTGATATATTTCTTGTATTATTTAATTACTTGATTACTTTGGATTAGTTGAAGTGTTGCGTGAATTATTCTTGTTCAAATGCTTGGTGTGGATATTAGATTATGTGGAGTTTGATTGTTCTGCATTGGAGCTATGTGATTCCAAGTTTGACCCAAAACCTGTCTCGGTAAAATCACTATTTCAGATTTGTTAACTGTTAGATCGCTTTCGAATTTGAAAGGTAGCCTCATAACTCATGTATTCCAATTTTGACCGTTGGGATTGTCGAAATAAGATCTGGAGCATGAGATATCAGCTTTGCACAGAAGCAGTGAAAAATTTTAAAACTGGGTCAGCGCGCCCAGGCGAGTAGAATTCGCCTGGGCGAGTAAAGTCAGCTAAAAATACATGCAATAGCGTGAAACCAACATTTTCATCCTTTTTCTTTCCCAAAACTTTCACCCAAACTCTCATCCTCCTCCTCCACCACCCACGACCACCGGTGACCACCACGAGCGGCCGTTGCTTGCAGTTGGACCATTACATGGAGATGAACACGTTAATCAGAGCAAAATCTTAAAAACTCAACTTGGGATTCGGTAGAGAACGGAGCCTCCAATCCCTCCTTCGCGGTTTCTTCGATGGTGCAGAAGATAAAAAAGGTGGGGAAGATAAAGAAGATGGTAATGAATAACGCCATAATCCATATTGAAACGATAAGTTGAGGAGGATTTGCCACAAAGGAAAGCTTTCTTGATAAAAATCAATTTGGGTTCCACCAAGAACCAAGAAGAGGCTAAGCTCTCAATTCAAGCAAATGCTTAATTTCATTAATCAAAAAGTTATTCAAAAATAGCAATGTCTAAGTACTTATAGAGTTAAGCCTATAATAAAACCTAAAAAGCATAGTTTGGGCCTATTTTAGTCCACATTGAGGCACATTACACAAATAAGAAATTACTAAATTACGACAATACGAAAATTACAAAAATTATGAAAACTAGGAAAATTACGAAAGGATTGCGCTAAGCGTGACATTCGCGCTAAGCAAACTCTCCTACAATATTTAAGGTGCTCTAATTTAGCTCCTTGTGTCCTCCTCCATCCTTGCCCTTGTTAAATAATCCAGCCATTATTATGTTGGTCATCTTTTTTTTTATAGAAGCTTGGTTTTGGACCTTGTCATTGGAACCTTCAATTCATTGAGTGCTTCTTGAACTTCATGCTCTTTAGATAGTCCTCTAACATCCCCTCCTTCATGAAAAGAATCCATCCTCAGATTTGCATTCAAAAACACCTATATCATAAGAAGAAAGATTAGTGACATTAATACTAAAACTCACCCATACTCACTTGGCAAGTCAATGATGTTAGTATTGTCATTAATCCTTTCAAGGATCTTGAAAGGACCATCACCCCTAGGTTGGAGTTTGAATTTCCTTTGGAAAGGAAACCTATCCTTCCTTAGATGTACCCAAACCCAATCTCCTGGATTAAATACCATGGTCTTTCTCCCCTTGTTGGCATGTTGTGCATATTGCTCCATCTTCTTCTCAATTTGATTTTGCACCCTTCCACGAAGATTCCTAACAAAAGTGGCTCTAGAAAGCTCATTCTTACTCAAAATAGAAGAATCATTAGGTAAGAAGATTAAATCAGTAGGGAATAATGGGTTAAAATCATAAATGATGACTACCAAGGCTTGAATGCTTGGATTGGATTGTTTCCAGAGGCCAATTTCAAGATACCAATGATAGATAGTAGAAATTACAGATAAAAGGTGGGGGAGATAAAGAAAATGGTAATGAATAACACCACGATTCGTATTGGAACAATAAGTTAAGGAGAATTCTCCACAAAGGAAAGCTTCCTTGATAAGAATCAATTTGGGTTCATCCAAGAACCAAGAAGAGGCTACGCTCTCAATTCAAGCAAAAGCTTAATTTTATTCAATAAAAAATTATTCAAAACTAACAATGTCTGAGTACTTATAGAGTTAAGCCTCTAATAAAGCCTAAAAACGCATAGTTTGGACATATTTAAGTCCACATTGAGGCCTATTACATAAATAAGAAATTACTAAATTACGACAATATGAAAATTACAAAAACTAGGAAAATTATGAAAGCTACAAAAGGAATTACGTGAAGTGCAATATTCGCACTAAGTGAGCTCTCCTACAATCTTCAAGGTGCTCCAATTCATCTCCTTGTGTATTCCTCCATCCTTATTGTAGAAGCTTAGTTTTAGACCTTTTCAATGGACCCTTCAATTCATGGAGTGTTTCTAGAATTTCATGCTGTTTGCCAAAGGGTCACGAATCGGGTCAACGGATCAACGAATCTATAAATCTAAACTTGTGACCCAACCCATACATGAACGGTTTTGATTGGTTCGGTTCGGTTCGGTTTTGACCCAAATACATAAATGACCCAACTCAAACTGTTCGGATCGGTTTGGATCAGTTCAGGTTCACGAGTGACCTGTACCTGTGAACAATCCTACTCTTTGGATAGTCCTCTATCAATAAACGACCTCAAAAAGAGAAAAAGAAGTGGTAGAGCTGGTTACGCTATCATCAAGTCTAGGATTAGGATGTCGATACTTTACGGTTATGTTGTTGATGAAAATAGTATGAACACACACAATAGCCAAGATGGGGGGTGAATTGGTTTAAACTTGATCTTTTAAAATCTTTAAAACAATCAGAGTATTAAGAATTATTACACAAAAACACCCTTTGAAATCTTTCATTCAATCAAGTGCCAATCTTTAAAGAAAGCAATAGCTGACAATATATTTCTGTGATCTTGAAAAGATAATCCAAATGAATGACAATCAATGACTGCAAGAAGAGATAAAGAGGAAGTACTCAACACCAAGAAATATACTGGTTCACTCCTCAGAAATAAATAGAAGAAGAATGCAACCATAGCAAAAGACGCACAAGCTAAGGGGAGAGCATCATCTGAGGGGAGATTTTCTGAAATCTTTAAACTCTTATTCTTTTCTTATTCATCTATTCTTCATGTAATATGCTTCTTATGAATAAAATGACAATTTTCTTATAAAAGGACTTTATCACAAAGTCTTATGATGCATTATGTTTTTTATATTTTCTTATATTGCATATGATAAGACTGCATGATGTGCTATTGACCTAAATCTTAACACCTTTTTCCCTGATCTTCCTTGCAATGGAAGTCAATCTTCAATTGAACTTCAAAACAGAGCATTCAACTCTTCTCTTGAGTGAGGCTGTTTATGTTTTTCTAATTTCAGAAATAGATTGGGGAAGAAGAATAGGAATGAGTTGGAATGACACCATGGAATAGGAATTCCAATAAGTCTTGCAAGAATCACCACAATAGCTGGGAGGCCATTGATAAGAAACAAGAAGTTATTGAAGAAGAACAAGAGAGAAAACTCTCACCACAATTCAAAAATTGTATTAATCATCCAAAAGATCCTTACAATTAGTTTGTGAGTGGTTTATATAGAGCACGAATTAATAAGCTACATGACACTAAATGTAATGTAAATGCAAACTAAAGTGAAACCCAAACGTAGCTTGTAAGACAAGCTTTACCTAAGTGACCTTTGCCTTCTCAAAAATGTGCAGTTGTATCTCAGACTGGTATAATCGATTAATTCGCTATTGTAATCGATTAAATCAGTCAGAAACTGAAATAATCGATTACACTAGCCATTTAATCGATTAAAGTAGTAAGGTCATGATTCCTGATTGCATCTAAACATCCTGTAATCGATTACAAAGCCAAAATAATCGATTAAAGCAGTAGCAACCTATTTACAAATGTTTTATTGAGTTTCTTCTAACAAATGCTGGAATTTATTGAATTAAATTGGATTTGAGACATCAAAATCTAGCTCTTGTCATCCTTGATATGGTGTGCAACTTCATGCTTGCCCAAGTTGGCTTGAATATGGTCTTGAAGTGCTTGAGTCCTAGCTCTTGTCATTGATCCTTTGAAGCTCACCAAAGGAAGTGCTTCAAACTCCCCTTCTAGACCTTTGGCTTGTCTTGGACCTCCATCACTGCATTGCTATTAAAATGTCATTATACATATCATATATATGTCTTCAACTTTTATATCTGTGTTTGTTTGAAATCATCAAAAAGGGGATATTATTAAGACAAAAAACATTTACATCATAAAGACGAATCAGAATTCCTAATTATTTTGATTAGATGCAAATAAATACAGATGATAAAAGTTGTGTTTGATATGCTATTAGATCGTGATCTGTATGTGTGCGTCTGAAGTTTCAGACAGTGCATTCATAAGACGATCTAGTATAGTATTTAAGTAGTGCATTTAACACCTTAATTTAATACTCTATGTCTGAGATTCTTTCATGCAGAAAACATTCTCCTAGGATTTGTCAAAGTCCTATGAAGAATAAATGAAGTTCACAATCTAGAAGACATTGACCCTCATCAAAAGGCACGCTCTTTTGTTGTAGACCTGCTATGGTGAAAGAAGTGACTTCCCTACTAAAGTACAAGGCACACTAACCTATCAATGTGACCTTTGCATGAAGAAGGGACGTGCATTTTGAAAAACAATATGAACACATAAAATAACAAAGAGGGGGTGAATTTGTTTAAAGTTGGTATTTTAAAAATCTTTAAAGAATCAGAGTAATCAAGATCGTATCATAATTAAACCATGAATGCTCCAACCAATCAGACCACTCATCTCAAGAAAGCAATCACAAAACTTACACTTGTTGAATAAGAAAGATAGCACCAAAGAATCACAGATTAAGACAGCAAGAAAAGATTAAAGGAAGTAGTCAACACAATCATTTATACTGGTTCACTTCTCACCTTTGAGAAGTTACATTCATTTCTTCCAACCACAATGGTTAGAGTCCCACTAATAACAAAAATATTCTTACAAGCTTTTTATACAATCACTCTTAATCAAACCTAGATTAAGAATGAGACTTCTAACACCTTAGAATCTCTGTGATCCAAGACATAGAGATCACCCACCGCTACTCGTATCCCCTAGGAACACCTATCCTAGTAAAGCTCTAAGAAATCCTATGTTATTAATACAAAAAGAATCTCAAAAGAATACACAGCAGAGTGTAAAGAAAGAAACCACCTTTTTGATCTAGTAAATGAAGTATGCAAATGGTTTACCAGACTTGGATTGAAAGATGGAAGAAGTTGTTTCAGAACCTTCTTTACAAAAATTCTTTTGAAAGCTTGCCCAAGAAGAAACTCTCATTTGAAATCTTTGAATCTTGAGGATTTTCGGACTTTGACAGAGTTAAGCACTTGAAACATTTTCTTGCACAGAGAAAGCTTATGAATGAACCTTCTAATTTCATTGTTCTTTTCCAAAACACCCAACACTATTTATAGAAATTAGTTTGTAATTGTCTGTAATCAATTAAATCGCTAATGTAATCGATTAAAACCACTAATGTAATCGATTGTTAGCAAGTTTAATCGATTAAAGTGTTCTTGAGCTTTCTGGAAAAGATTTATGAACAAAGTAATCGATTATTTTGTCATGTAATCTGTAACGACCTAATATATTTCTATATAATCTTTATTACTGTTTCTTTTTAAAGAATGTATATTAGTAAGAATTCTAAAACGTATTAATTTTTATAAGCGGAGACTTTATTCATTAAGCGGAACTGATTACTTGTTACATCATGTCTTATTGTACAAGAACAAGATTTTCCATACACCAGCCTAGTTCCTATCTTCATTCCTACTCCATCACCAAATCCAGGGCATCAAGGAACACAATCACTGTTGCCGTCTATAAAGAAAAAAATGAAACAAAATCTAGTAAGAAATAAAATTTCTCAGTTGGCAAAAACTAAACCACCAAATACGTTAGTACGTTAGTACACCATTAAAAGAAATTCCAACAAAATCCACACAATAAATAACCATTCAAACAACATGTATGCATGAAATTCCCATGTGCACAGGGCTTTGTGCTGTATGTAGGTACATCTCAATGGATGTCTCGCTGCGGCTGTCTTACGCAAACAATGCATGAATAAAAATTTCCAGGTGCACATGGCTTCTACATATCGTATTGTATGTAGGTACATCTCGTACTGGATGTCTTGCTACAACCGTCTTACGCAAACCATTTATTCCATGTTTTTGCACCTGGTCTCTACATCTCGTATTGGATGTAGTATCAGATTCTGTTTTGCAAATCTCGTACTGGACTCGAAAACATGAATCAACATAACATCACATTAAATCCATCATTTTCATCAATAATACAATCCATGAGAAATTCATACAACCTCATGGAAAAATCTCCATCACAATATTATGTGTACCAGAAGTATGGTTAGGCTACCATACCTTATTCAAGCCAAATCATGCCAACTTATGCATGGCAATTAAATATCCCCAGGCTACAAACAAATCATGTTAGAAATCTAACTAGGAAACCTTGAAATACCATCCAAATAATTTTTCTAATTCCTTTATCCCTTCACAAGAAAAGATTAAAACTTAGTCTATATCTTAATCTTTTTTCACCTACCACCCTACTAATTAATCCTCAAATATGAACCACTTAAGTAACCATTTATCTACATAACATTCAACCTCTACTAAAAAAATTAATTCAAAACAGTCCCATAATAAGAATATGAACAACCAGCACAAATGTCCTCAAAATCACTTCCAATTATCATCAAATGTGATTCCAAACATCACTAATTTTTCAGCCTATAAATCATCACCTATCCTATGGTTAAAATCAACATTTTCACATCATAAAATAACCTTTAATGACATGAAATTTCAGCCTAAATAATACACTATAAATCTGCACATTTAAACATATAGGTTAGTCTAAACAAATTCTTAACTAGAGATTGAAACCTAGCCTACCTCAAGTGAATTTTGGATTTGCAATTGACTGAATAGGTGGCTGTCCTCCTTTGAGATCTGTAAGGAAGAAAATCTTAGGATGATTTGGATAAAAGAAAATGAGACAATGGATGTGTAGAATACTTTAAGAGTGGATATGATTACTAGTAGATGAGAAATGAAGGCAAGATGTGAAATGGAAGGCAAGTGGCTGTGGAAGTGACCTTGGAGGTATTAGTCTTACGTGAATTTTTTTTTTCTAATATGATAGGCTATTTATACTAAGTTATTTAGTTAGATAGTAAGGGAATTAGTTAGATTTCAACTAGATTAGTATTTAGTTTAGTTACAAGGTAACTATCTTTGAAGATATTATCCTAATCTAATCATGACAATTATTCCTTCATTTAAGGCTTAAGGACCAATGAAATGAAGACTCAACTTTTTGACCGTCATTGCTCGTCCTATTCCTGTAATTGGAGTAAATTTAAGAAAAACATGTTCTCCTTCTTGAAAATTCTAGAGGTTTTCTTCTTTTATCAGAATAATGTTTTTGTCTATTTTGAGTTATTACCAATTTCTCTCTAATCTTCTTGATTTGCTCTGTGGTTTGAGTTACCAAGTCTAGACCTAAGAGACTTGCTTCCCCAAATTCATACCAACATAAAGGAGACTGACATTTCCTACCATACAGAGCCTCAAATGGAGCCATTTCTATGCTTGTATGATAACTATTATTGTAAGAAAACTCTACTAATGGCAAATATTTCTCCCAAGAACCCTGTTGGTCTATTGCACAAGCTCTCAACATGTCTTCTAGGGTTTGTATGGTTCTTTCTGTTTGTCCATCTGTTTGGGAATGATAAGCAGTACTTAGCATAACTTGGTCCCGAATGCTTTTTGTAATGCTCCTCAAAACCTAGAAGTAAAATGGGGGTCTCTATCAGAAATCAAGGTGGAAGGTACACCATGCAATCTAACTATTTCATGTATATACAATTGAGCTAATCTCTCTAATGGATAAGAAATCTTAATAGGTATAAAATGAGCTGACTTAGTGAGTCTATCTACAATGACGCAAATTGAGTCGTTACCAGAAATAGTCCTAGGCAATCCTACCACAAAATCCATAGATACACTATCCCACTTCTAATGAGGAATTTCTAAAGGTTGCAAAGTGCCAGAAGGTTTCTAAGATCTATTTTTACCTTTTGACATACTAAGCACTTTCCTACAAACTCTGCAATATCCTTTTTCATACCAGGCCACCAAAACATTCTCTTCAAATCTTGATTCATTTTAGTAACTCCAGGATGCATTGTGAAATTACTTTTGTGAGCTTCACTCAAAATTTTCTCTCTTAATCCATCACTCATGGGTACACATATTCTCTTTTGATAAGTCCACAACCCATCATTATTTACCTCAAAATCCTAAAATTTCCCCTCTTGGACTTGAGTTAAAATTTATTGAAAATCTGAATCTCTCTGCTGTCCTAGCCTAATGTGCTCTTTGAAATCACTAGTGATTTGTATTTGACTCAAGATGATAATTTTAGAATTAACAGAAAATCGCAAATTAAGATGTTTGAAATTTTCTATTATTCCATTTCCGTAATCATCATCCTAGACACATGCAAAGATTTCCTACTTAATGCATCAGCTACTACATTTGCTTTTCCTGAATAATATTTTAACTCAAAGTCATACACCTTAAGAAATTTAAACCATTTTCTCTGTCTCATATTCAATTCTTTTTTGTCAAAGAGATACTTAAGACTCTTATGATCTGAAAAGACCTCAAAGCTTACTTCATATAAATAATGTCTCCAGATCTTTAAGGCAAAAACTACAGCTGCTAATTCTAGATCATGGGTTGGATAATTGACTTCATGGGGTCTCAACTATTTAGATGCATATGCTACCACATTCCCATTTTGCATCAACACACAACCTAGCAGCTGTATTTGTTTTAATTAAAATAAATTATACTTATATTTCTTGAATTTTTTTTCAAATATATAACATTATTTATTTTTATTTTTATACTAACTTTTCTTAATGTTTAAAAACATTACAATGTTACATTTTATATATTACACTAGCCTTTTTTTTCAAATCGTAATACTACTTTTCTTTTCTTTTTTGTTAAAATCCTTTTTAATATAAGAATATCTTGATTTCAATTAGTCCACCAGGGGTACACAAACATTTGAAAAAAAAGTGGGTTGTGAAAAATTGAGTTGTCTATTTCTAAGCTAGGGTTTTCAGAACTTGACGTTGAATTTGAACCACTAAATAAGAGTGGCAATAACGATCCAAAAGTCCATTTATTCAAGGAGAAGTTGATGGGGAAGACATGTTGTTATCTGCATTATGTAAAATTTTATTCAGACAATTTTGAGAGACATGATTTAGATAACAAGGAGATAGTAAATTAAGTTGTGTACTGCTGCGAAAATGGCAAGTGCACCGCTCGTTCAAGTAATAAAATGATAAGTAGAGTTATCGTTCCCACGAGGATTGAAGCACTAAATTTAATTGTAATTTAGAATCTTTAAATTGGAAGAGAAATAATATAATTGGAAGAATAGGATTGTGATATGGATTTAAGAAGCTATAACAAAAATGAATTAAAGTTTAAGAAGCTTCGAACGCGACGTAAATTGAAGATTATGCAGTATTGAGAAATAATTGTAGTCAGAGCGCTTCCACTGATTTGGATTTAAGAAGCTATAACAAAACTGAATTAAAGTTTAAGAAGCTTCGAACGCGATGTAAATTGAATATTATGCAGTATTGAGAAATAATTGTAGTAAGAGCGCTTCCACTTTTGATCCCTACCACTTATATTTGAATTAATTATTGATTTCGATAACTACAATTGTTCAGAAAATGTATTTTTCATAAATAGTTAAATCCTAATTCCTTAGTAATTCAACCCTTTAACCAATTCAGAACCCTAATTCCTTAGTGATTTCTTATTAAGTTAAGCATTACATAATACACCAATTGTTCCGCAATCCTACATCCCTATCCCTAGGTAATGTAAAACTGTTATTCTATCGCTTTCAAAAATTAGAATTTCAATATCCCTATTGTAAATCCCAACCCTTAGTACCTTGACAGAGTGATCAATTCTATTAAGGAAATTTCAATTAAAGAACTAGATAGAAGAAAACAATTATAATCATTAATTTCAATATTAATCCAAGGGAGTTCACATCAGTTGACTCTAACCACAATAAAAGAGGAATTAGCCAGACATGATTATGCCTGGCTTCATTACAATAATAATAAAGTAGATGAGGAAGAATACAAAGAATGAAGAGTAAGCAAACCCCTCAATCTTGGCCTCCTTCTTGATCTTCCTCCTTTCTTGATCTCCTTCAATGCCTCTTTTTTCTGTTTCTTCCTCTGTGTTCGTCCCTAAAAACGTCCTACTACTTTCCTATTTATATCTAG
>CM023943.1:8930438-8941691 GCA_013407115.1 Glycine latifolia
TGAATTATTCTACTGCTTTGTTGTTCTTGAGGCCTATGGTAGGCTGAATCTTTTATTGTGGGAAGGCCATGAACTGATGAGAATTCCCCTGTAATTTGACTGGTATTGAATAATATGTTTTGATTGTTTTATTCTTTTCTGTTTCAATTTCTATTCTTATTTGAATTTGATCACTTGAATTAAGAAATTAGAACCCCAACATTCCCATTGCGAATCCTAACCCTAATTACTTAATTCAAGTGATCAAATTCAAATAAGAAGAGGGTTAGGATTCGCAATGGGAATGTTGGGGTTCTAATTTCTGACCTGTTAAGAATAACATTTGTTCATTACCTAGGAATAGGGATGCGTGAATGCAGACTTATAATATGATCTCTTAAATGCTTAAACTGATAGACTTCACTAAGGAATTAGGTTTTCAATTCAGGTTAAAGGGTTAATTTACTAAGGGATTAGGGATTAACTAATCTAGGAGAGGCTTATTCTCTGAACAATCATAACAGGAACCCATATGATAGATTTTCTAATTGCTTAGTTTGACAGAATCGCTAAGAGCTTAGGGTTCTCGATCGAATTAAAGGGTTGAATCGCTAGTTATCTAGGGTTTACAACTTTAGGAGAGATTTATCATGTGTACACGCTAAATTAACAAATCAGTCAAATGAAAAAGGAGGAATCAGAAGGAATTGTGCCTGACCACAATTAATTTCTCATTGGTAATTTTCTTAATCGATTTACTGCATTTCTTTAATTTCTGTCTTCACATTCAAACAACCAATCCAATCAACAACATTTCTCTACGTATTTACCATTTTTCTCTCAATCGCACTGATTTACTATTGCTGTGAAATCACCCCAATCCCTGTGGAGAACGATACTCACTTACCTAATCTTTATTACTTGGAAACGATCGGTGCACTTGCCGTACCCGTTTATTTCGCAACAATCTCTAAGAACCTAATAGTGTTTTAGGTTTCTAAACTTTATCTAGGGTTGATAAAGAGATATTTCGTAATTACTTGTAAGACAGAAAATTGCAATAGTGGAACTCCATTCTAGTGTTGAATGGAAGAAAACTGGATGTAGCTTCATAGTGTTTGAAGTGAACCAGTATAAATCTCTTAAGTCTTGTGTTTAAATTCGTGCTTGCTTATTCTATATATATATTGATTGTATTGTCTTGATTATCAATTTAACTTTGAACAATTGCATACCTTGGACTGAGCTTTTGATTGAATAAGTATTCTTGGTTTCAAAAGTGATAAAGATCCTAAGGAAAACTCTGATTTTGTTAAAAGAATTTTTAATTTACCAAGCCTAACCAATTCACCCCCCTCTTGGTTAAGTGTGAAGTGTTCCTATCTTTTACAAAAGGGCTCTTTCGGGTTAGGCAAAACTAACACAGGAGTGGTTGTTAGTTTTGCTTTGAGGGTTTGAAAACTATGTTCACACAGGTTATCCTACACAAACACCTGACCCTTACAAGTCAACTTGGTTAAAGGTAATGCTAGCTTAGAGAAACCTTCTATGAATCTCCTATAATATCCGGCCAAGCCCAGAAAACTTCTAATCTCAAACACGGACTTGGGACGTTCCCATTCAACAACAGCTTCTACTTTAAAGGGATCTACTACTATACCTCCTTAGGATATCACATGCCCAAGAAAACTTACCTTCTCCAACCAAAATTCACACTTAGACAACTTAGCATACAATTGCCGTTCTTTAAGGATCTATAGCACAATCTGCAAGTGCTCCTCATGCTCTTTTCGAGTCTTAGAATACACTAGAATGTCGTCTATAAAAACCACTACAAAGCTATCAAGATAAAGGTGAAAGATCCTGTTTATGTAATCCATGAATACACCAGGAGCATTAGTCACACCGAAGGGCATAACCAGATACTTATAATGACCATGACGGGTTCTAAAATCAGTCTTTGGAATATCCTCAGACTTTACCCGGATTTGGTGATAACCCGATCTAAGATCTATCTTACTAAACACGTAAGCTCCCACTAGTTGGTCCATAAGATCGTTTATCATGGGTAAAGGATACTTATTCTTAATCGTCACCTTGTTCAACTGACAATAATCTACACACAACCTCATGGTTTCATCCTTTTTCTTTACTAATAGTACAGGTACTCCCCATGGTGACACACTAGGCTGCACAAACTGATTAGCGAATAGTTCCTCTAACTGCTTCTTAAGCTCGGCCAACTCTATAGGAGACATCCTATAAGGAGCTATAGATATTGGCCCAGCACCGGGTACCAAGTCTATGGAAAATTATACCTCTCTTTCTGGTGGTAATCCAGATATATCCTCAGGAAATACTCTGGGAAACTCTCTAACAACAGGGAGGTTGTCTAAGGAAACTTGGTTTCCATGCCTAGGTTTGCCAGGATCATGTATACTTGAGCGTTTTCTTTTAAAGAAGACATAACCTGGTTGGCCGAGATAAACATCCCTTTATCTCTCACGTCCGGGTTGCTGAACATGACCGTTTTATCAAAACAATTCAATAAAACCTGGTTGGAAGATAACTAGTCCATTCCCAAGATAACATCAATCTCACTAAGAGGCAAACAAATCAGATCAACACAAAATTTCCTCTCAGAAATTTTAACAACACAATTTAAACACACCTTGGAAGTTACCACCGACCCACTAGCTGGGGTCTCAACTACAAGTTTAGTATTCAAAGGAGACATGGAAAGTTTAAGTCTTTCTACACACAAACCGAGATATAAAGGAATGGGTTGCGCCAGAATCAAAAAGCATAAGTAAAGGAATCCAGTTTATGAAACATTTACCTTGGATTACATCTCAGGAGTTTGAGGCTTTAATAATCATAAGTGGTAGTAATTATAAATAACCAAGTCTGATTTGTGCAAAATTCTCAAACGAAAACAAGGATTTAAATGACAGGGTGTAACTAGCAAAACATCATGGTGTAGTCATTAGAACAACGGGTGTAACTAGCAAAAATACAACCCTTGCCCGGGATCTAGCCCATCTACATCCCGGCTACTTGGCAGCTCCAACCAACATAGGTCATCTTCCTTGTCTCCTACTGCTGTCCATCTCTTCACACGAACATGGTTCGTGATCATCATAAGTACCAATCCACAAGGTACAACAAAGCAAAGG
The DNA here is from genome assembly GCA_013407115.1 of Glycine latifolia. Classification (NCBI taxonomy): domain Eukaryota; kingdom Viridiplantae; phylum Streptophyta; class Magnoliopsida; order Fabales; family Fabaceae; genus Glycine; species Glycine latifolia. The sequence goes on from CM023943.1 coordinate 8,933,594, forward strand.
TGAGTCCATCATGTAAAATAATAATTAAATAAATATCATTAGTTATAAAAAGACAACTCGAACATTGTAAAATTACAACAATATTCAAATATTGTATCACGCATTCAACCATGGATAACCTGTTCCAACACGTTTCACAATTCATCTTAAAATGACTAGTCATGATGCATGTTCCAAACTTATCTCTTAGTCAATGCAATGTGATACCATCCTCATGGAAATAGCCTCTCTCAGGAAAATGATGCAAAAGCTCATCAAGGTCACTATATCGTGCACAGGTCGCTCCCCCCTCATGGTGATCAGCCCTGAGTCACAAGGGAGTTCCAAACAGAGATGCCCCTCTAGTACCTCTGTACCCTACTGCCACCATCCTATTTCCATTATGCATGAAGTATGTACATGGGCTTTATCAACGTATGACCCAGGCTCGAGCTCAACTTGACCTGGGTAGGATAATGTCATACACCCCCATATACATATATACTGACCCATTCTCGGGTACACTGATGCACTGACTGTGGTTTTTGCAAGGTTAACCACCCGGTCCGGCATCTCACATCAATATATAAAATATCACCATAGCTCCATCAATGTATGACCCAACCCCAGAATCAACTCGTCCTGGCTAGGATAACGTCATACACCCCATGGGTATTTATGTATATCTAAACACATTTAGATTACTATGAGCACTATCAATGTATGGCCTTGTCCGGGATTAACTCATCCCGATTAGGATAATGCCATACATCCCCCATAATATTAATGCATTTAATGACTCAAGCCAATACAATGGCCAATCTCAATGTCATTCACAAACACTACAAACAAGTGAATACGTGTGCAATATTAGGTGTCCGGATTGGCACTTAGCCATAACAACTGATGTAATAATCCTAAACAAGGTCAGACAAGGGTACAAGGTTGTCCGGGTAAGGAAGCCCGGTAATTCTTTAAAGAAAGGTACGAGCTCTTGCTGAGTAGGAACCCGGTAGCATTTTAAAGAAAAGGCATGGGCTCTGCCAAGTAAGTAACCCGGTGGCTTTATTCCCAAGAAGATACGAGCTCTTATAGCTCTAAGGGAACAACTCTGGGTAAGAAACCCAGTATACAAAGACTAAGTTACATCCTGCATGCACACATGCATGCTACTTAAACCGTACAATTCGGCATTCCCATCCTGATAGTCGACATCACATCACAAGGGATATATAACTTAGTCTACCCATCCTGATAGCTGACATCACATCACAAGGAATATATAACTCAACCTACCCATCCCGGTAGCCGACATTACAAACAAAAGTTGGACACATGCAACTCAGCCAACCCTTCCTGGTAGCCGATGCCACAAACAAAGGTTTGACACATGCAACTCGGCCAACCCTTTCCGGTCGCTGACATCACAACACAATAGTGTTTTAATATATATATATATATATATATATATATATATATATATATATATATATACTTATAACATACTCCACCGACTTACCCAACCCGGTAGTCATTTTCCTCATACCATTTACAGACACCATCAATATATCTTACACAAAATATTAAACAATAGATACACATTTTAACCCAACCATGATATCAAAAATCATTATTAACACAATAAACTCCCCTTACCTAGTCAAGAATCCTTTTATTTTTAAACTAACGTAAGTTCGTACAGCAACCAGGAAGGAAAAGGAAAGCTCCATTCACAAGTTCCTTTTAATGTAGAGGTTCTTCTGCCGCAGTTATGGTGATTCCCAAGAGTTAAAGTGGTATAGAAGGTGGAAGAAAAGAGATTTCTGGTGCAAAGATTTTTAGAGAGAGAAAAAGAAGAAAACACACCCATAAGTGAGAGTGAACCATTCTTCCGCTTCAGGCTTATTTATAAATGAAGCATTGAAGCAAGTTGCCAACAACTTGATTCAGCCAGCTATCACAGCCACCATAGTTGCCCACTTGCTTGACCGAACAGCCACCACCATTTTTACTACGCATGTATGAATAGCTTATCTCAGCCACAAAATTTGACTTTCACCTTTTACACACAAACACCCATGCAAAACACTTTTACAGATTTCAAGATTTATTTTAAACAAATAATCAACACAAATATCTTTCTACTTGTAAAATTTCAGGGTGTTACACAAACTACCGAGTACAAGGAACAAAGTCCCCGGCAACGGTGCCAAAAACTTGGTAAGCAGATGACAAGCAGGCTGATTTGTCAAGTAATAATTTTTCGGTAAGTCCGAGTGTCGAATTCCACAAGGACTTTGCTTGTGCTCAAAGTTAATATATTTATAAGTTCAAGCGAACAAGAATTGAATTTGATATTTTCTAATCTAATGTTGGAAATGTAAAGTGGAAAATAAGTAAAGATAGTTGAGCAGGGGCGCAATAAAGAGATAGAAACAAACACTTGGGGGTGAAATGTCGGTTGATGCGGAAGATGGTCACGTGTTGGGCTCAATGAACCAAAACTATCCTTGATGCAATATTAAAGATATTTCTCTATTCAATAATTAAATTCGCTCACCCTCATCTACTAATATATTCTAACCTTGATTCCTCAAGCATTAAACCCTAAATCACTTGACTTCACTCCTGATCCCCAGCAAGCTAGATCAAATAATTTGCATTAAGAGTAAAGATGATTTGTAACCTAGGATAAAGAACATCACTCCATCCCTAGACATGACATCATTTAGAAGCATTTTTCAGTTCTAAGGAAACAACCATTTCCCAATGCATTGAGACCCTATAACAAAGCATGCATATGGGAGATCAAACCACACACATGAATAAGCTCATAAAAACACAATAATACGAAAATAGCATTAAATAGATAGTTAAAATCGTTACATCAAGAGTGTTTGATTGTTGGAACCCCAACAATGGATGGGTTAGCTTCCCTTAATTCTCCTTTCATTTCCTTGCAGTGAAATCTCTACAAAAATACAACCAATGTCTCATGAATAAACTAAACTTAGCATCTACTGGACAAAATCTCAAAGAAAGCTAATTCGTATATTTTATTTACAAAAAGAAGCATTAAAATAGGAAAAGAAGAGATAATTGCTAAGTAATTAATATGTAGTTTTACGTATGCTTGGCAATTATGAATCTGTCAAAATCCTATGAAGAATAAATGAAGTCAATAGTCTAAAGGTGTTGATCTTAATCAAAAGGCGCGCTCTGCTGGTGCAGATCTACTATGATGGAAGAAGTGACTTTCCTACTAAAAGTGTAATACACATCAACCTATCAGGATGGACTTTGTATGAATAAGAAACACTCATTTAATGCAAGCATTAAATGTTCTAACGGCCACAAGACTTCGGATGAAGAATAGAGTGAAAAATCCCCCCAGTGTCAGACAATGGATACTTGAAGACGAAGACTATAAATATTTCTTTATTAGTTTAAGTCAAGCTTGGGGTAGAGCTTGCATTTATAAGAGCCAAAAGTGACAATGAAAAATACTTGTAACTTTGTGATAAGTTAGTGGAAATTTAGTGGATTGTCAAGAACTAAACATAGTCTTGGTGTAGAGATGAGCAAATATAAATTTTTGTGTGTTTTTGTTTATTGCTTTTCTTTGTGTTGAATGACAAAGGGTTCAAATTTGTTTTTAGCTCTTACATCTCTTTTTGATTTGTCAAGAAAACTATTTTTCTGTTGCCTAATAAAGTTTTTCTTAAATATCTTCCATTTGTTTTTAGTCTAAGAGAAAGTGTAAAATTTCTAAAACACAATTCAATCCCCTCTTCATGTGTTATTTGCTTCTACAATGGTTTAGTTTGAAATAGATTGTCAAAGGCTAGTCAGGCCTCGAATCAAAAAGACATAGGTAACAAAAGCTATTTTGTTGATGGGAATCATTATTGTCCCATACACAAACTGTTTTTTGCCCCTATTCCCCGTAAAATTACCATTCTGCCCCCAACTTCAAAATTTCCCACCCCTCCCTCTTCCCTCTTCCCCGTACTCTCATTTTCCTTATTTGCCCCATTGTCCTCCTCTCTCACCATTTGTGCCATTCTCATTCTCCTTCTCCTTCTCCACCATATGTGTCATTCCCTCTCACCTTCTCACTCCTAGCCATTCCTTTCCCTTCTCCTTCCATTCATGTCACCCAAAACCCTTCTCCTTTGCTATTTCCTTTCTTGTTTCCCAACAAGATATAAACCAATACGGGGGGGTTCATTATTTTTTGTACGGATCGTCCTCGAAAATACTTCTTGTTATAACAAAGGAAAGATGCTCTTAAAAATAAAAGGTGCAAGCTTTATGTATAATGTAGCGCAAGAGGAAGTTAAAACAAGCAAAGTATGTAACTTAATAAGAACTTAGTATCATAGGAAAGGTGCACACCAAGTATCTGATGAAGCAAAACAAAGATAAAAATAATATGAAAAAGAGTGTAGCTCAAATGAGTTTAACAAGAATAAAATGTTAATAAAATAAAAGTGGAAAAGACAAAAAATGGAAGAAGAAGCCATACCTATGGAGAGTGATAAGTTCTATGGGGATTCGCCACAAAGGTTATAGAAACCTTTGATAAGAACAAAGGTTTGGTCCAATCAAGAACCTAAGAGGAACTTTCTTTCACACTACTCTTTAGAGTGCAAATTTGTTATTCAATTCAAATGTGTGTACATTAGACAAATGAATGACTATTTATAGCCAACAAGTGGTGTTTCTCTCCTCTTTCTTTCCAATGTGGGACTTCAGCCACATATTCCTAATTCAAAATTACACTAAAAAAATCTAAACAAAAAGTAATTTTCGTCCATAACTTCCTACTGAAATGCATCAAATAAGTCCTAAAACAGACATATAGAGAAAAGAAGTAGTTCAAATTGGAGCAATCTTGGCTCTTCACTTATTGATCTTTGGAATCTTCACTCATTTGAATCAATTGGAGCAATCTGAGCTCTTCTTTCGGGTTGGTCTTTGGGCTCAAGGCAAGGTTGATATCTTGGCCCAATGCTTGAGAAAGGAAGTGGTTCACTTCATGATCCAATTCTTCTTGTGCTTCCTTTGATCTTTCCCTTATCATGTGGCCTCCCAATCCTTGTAGTGCACTGTTGAGCTTTTGACTTGTTGGGATTTCTTGGTCCCCATCACACTCCCCTCCTTTAAAAGAATTTTTCCTCGAATTTGGATCTTTATCACCTACATCAAAAAGACTTAGGTCAGCAACATTAAATGTGGCGCTTACCCCATACTCACCCGGGAGGTCAACTTTGTATGCATTGTCATTGTTCCTCTCCAAGATTTGGAAGGATTCATTTCTTCTACAAAAAAGTTTTGATTTCCTTTGTGTATGAAACATTTCTTTTCTCATATGGAGCCAAACCCAATCTTCGGGTTCATAAACAACTCTTATTCTCCCTTTGTTTGCTTGTTTAGCATATTGCCCCATTTTTTTCTCAATTTGTGCTTTCATTTTTTCATGGAGCTTCCTCACATACTCCACTTAATAATATGGTCTTAAGTGCAACAAATACTTAATAAACTTAAGTAAACACGAAAGCACATAAATAATAAGATGTCATCATACGTCATGCAATATAATCTAACATTATGTATGGAATTTGATATACATCCCGGCACCCGGGTTCTGTTTCAAGAGGTACATCAAAATACAAACCCATACCGGGTTACAAAATATACAATAAAATTAAGTCAACAAACTCTCAAAAGACCGCCTTCCAAAATCCGCTTCCTTGAACTCGGCCTTGGCCTCTTGTCTGGGATCCTCGAATTATAACCAACCCAGCCACGGCCTACTCGGCCTCTTAATCGAGATCCACCAAACAACCTCTACTCGGGCCTCGTACCCTGGACCTCGAACTCTACTCGATGGCTATCACCTGCAATAAAATATAATCCCCAACCGTGGTCAGATACAATCTCAGTAAACTTGGGGTTCTTGGAGTTTCTTCTCCCCCTGGTTCACTTTCATAACACATAGCATTTACATTGGCATTATAATTAACATAGCCAACTTGGTTTTTTAATAAAACAGTAGTATGACCATCTCGGCCTTTTAATAAAACATAGCCATCACAGCTTTCATAAAAACATAGCCATCCCAGTTTTCATAAACATCACATGTATATAATCACACCCACGTTTCATTCCAACACAGATATACAAGTTCACCAATGCACATCTCATGCACAAATGTATATCTTGATATACAAGTTCACCAGTGTACATCTCATGCACTCAGACGTATATGAATTACCGAGAAGCTCATCCTGGATGAGTCTTACACCTCACATATGGTCCGCTTCCCTGGCTAGAGGGCTTCCTCAACCACAATACAAACATCACAGTGCAAATCATTTACATGTATGTTTCAATCAAAAAGCAGTAACACACAATTTAAATACACGCACTGCATCATACAATAACCATAACTCCCTAGGAGTATGGTGGAACACAATCAAGGGATACAAACTTCCCAAGAACAGAGAGCTTACCTTCTCTGATCACAGCACCAGCTCTCTCAGCCTCGTGGTCACTATTAGATTCAGGGGGAGCTACTTAAGGAATGTAAAGAAATTGATTCAAGCTTTGGTTTTGAGCTTTCAACATGCAAAGGATGCCTTGAAGATAATTTAGGATAAAATGTGTAAGAGAAAAGCAATTCTGGTGATCCAAGTGCATTGCATTCATTTAATACATATTCAACTGAATTAGTTTAACAAAAATCACAAGGCTTTGTCAATTTAACTAAGGTTTTAAAATAATTCAAAGGTTTTAAAGAAAAAGCATTTTTTCACTGTAATAATCGATTACACTAAGGGCTTAATCGATTATTTTGTTCTTCATCAATTCTGGAAAACTTTCAATAACAGTTTAATCGATTACCTATCGAATTAATCGATTATTTGACCTACGTTTTCATATAAACTAGAGAAAGGGGTTCTCTAGGTGGAAGAACTGAGTAGTGTTCTCAGGTACTTGTCTCTTAGAATCTAATAGGGTTTTAGATTTCAGACTTTATCTAGGGTTGATAAAGGGAGACATTGTAATTGCTTATAAGAACATAAATTAAATAGTGGAACTTCAACCTAGTGTTGGTTGAAAGAAATTGGATGTAGCTTCATGGTTTTGAAGTGAACCAATATAAATTGCTTGTGTATTGATTCTGAATATCTACTCTCTTCATTTAAATTGTTCTTGATTCATTTGCTTATCCTATAAAGTCAGTTTTGACCCATTGAATTTTAAGGGGCTGAGCTACTTGATTGAATAAGGTTTCTTGGTTTTGTAAAGTGATAAAGATCCTACAAACTCTGATTTTTATTAAAGAAATTTTAATTTACCAAGGTCTAACCAATTCACCCCCCTCTCTTGGTTAAGTGTGAAGTATTCATATCATTTTCAATTGGTATCAAGAGTTGGTTCTTGAAAGTTACTCAAGATCACTATTTTCTTTCAAAATGAATACCTCACAAATAACTTTCAAGGAAGGTGCTTCTTTAAACATACCTCCTTTGTTTGAGGGTGAAAATTTCAGCTTTTGGAAAAATAGGATGAAGATCTTTATTCAATCAAATGATCCCAGAGCTTGGAATTCAATTGAGAAAGGTGTTGTGGTGCCCATCAAAACTGTTGGAAATGAAATGATTCCCAAAGAATGGGATGAGATGAATGATGCTGAGAAAAGGCCTGTTCAATATGATTTTAAGGCAAAAATATGATAACCTCTGCTTTTTCCTCTGATGAATTTTTCAGAACAGTTAGGTGTACAAGTGTTAAGGAAATGTGGGAGATGTTAGAGATTACTCATGAAGGAACTGAAGAAGTTAGAAGATCAAGGAAGCATTCATTGATCCATGAGTATGAGATGTTTAAGATGAACACAAATGAAAGCATTTCCCAACTCCAAACTAGATTCACACACATTGTCAATCATCTATTGGGACTTGGAAAGACTTTTGATGTTGAGGAACTAAACATCAAAATCTTGAAATGTCTAACTAGAGCTTGGCAACCAAGAGTGACAGCAATCAAAGAATCTAAGGATTTATCCAAAATGTCAATGGCTACACTCTTTGGTAAGTTACTTGAATAT
>CM023943.1:8971691-9007590 GCA_013407115.1 Glycine latifolia
TAGCGCGCTTATGATATTGTTAATGATAACACGTCCGGGGTGTTACAATCACTCGGAAACATATCTGAGATCACTACTCGAAACACATCCGAGATCACTACTCGGAACACATCTGAGTTCCTTTCCATACATAAACGCTTTTCCATAAAGTGTTATGTATATGCACCACTTGCGTGGAGATAACCCGGTCATGCACTAACCCGGTCTTCCTATCAGTACTACATACATCATGATCCCGGATTTGAAAAGGTGTTATCTACACCCCCTTCCTGTCCAGGTTCCAAAATACACCCCCTTTAGGTGACAACCCGGTCACATGAACTCGGTTTTGAAGAGATGCTATCTACACCCCCTTCTTATCTGAGTTCCAACATACACCCCCTTATGTGACAACCCGGATTATCATAGGGTCATTATACTTACCATCCCTATGACTCAAAGAAGAAATGTTAGGTAAGGGCAACAAATCAAGAGGGGTGAGGGGATTGAACCCATACACAATCTTAAAGGGAGAACAACTAGTTGTAGACGGGACAACCTTATTATAAGCAAATTCAACAAGAGGCAATCATTCCTTCCATGTCTTAAAATTTTTCTAGATGATTGACCTCAACAAGGCTGAAAGGGTCTAATTCACAACTTCGGTTTACCCATCCGTTTGTGGGTGGCAAGTGGTGGAGAATATGAGCTTAGTACCCAATGTATTCCAAAGGGTCCTCCAAAAATGGCTAAGGAACTTAGAGTCCTTATTGGAAACAATACTTTAGGACATCCTATGGAGCCTCACTATGTCTTTTAAGAACAAATTTGCCACATGGGTGACATCATCTACCTTATGGAAAGGTATAAAGTGAGCCATCTTTGAAAACCTATCCACAACCACAAAGATGGTATCCTTTCCTCTTTTAGTTTGAGGCAAACCAAGCACACAGTCCATAGACAAATCAGTCCAAGGGGAATAAGGAATAGGAAGAAGAGTGTATAGGCCATATGGCAAAACTTTTAAATTAGCCCTTTTACAAACTATGCATCTAGAACACAACTTGTGCACATCGCGTCGCATGCCGAGCAAATAGAAATTCCCATTCAACATATCCAAAGTCTTTTGTGAAAACAGTATGAACAACACACAAGAACCAGTAGAGGGGGTGAATTGGTTGTTCTTAGCCAATTAAAAATTTGTAAACAATCAAAGTTAAAAAGATCATATCACAAAACAATCCAAGAAAGATTTCAACCAATCAAACATAAATCCTTAAAGAATGCAATCAAAAACTTTTTCTGCTGATGATCCACTACTGATGTATGCAAAAGATTACCAGACTTGAATCAATGGTGAAAGAAAACTACTTCAGAACTTTCCCTCCAAAATCTTCTTTTGAAACTTTTCCCAAAAAGAAATTCTCTCAAGTAATCTTGAAGCTTGAGGATTTGTGGGACTAATAACACAGAATTGCACTTTGAATCTTTTCTTTCTTCAAAAAGCTTATGAAAATTATTTGATATTTTCATGGTGTGTTTTGTTAAAACACCCAATAGCTATTTATAGAAAACTGTTGTAACTGTCAGTAATCAATTAATTCACTAATGTAATCTATTAAATTCACTTATGCAACCGATTATTTACTCATTTAATCGATTAAAGTGTTCTTGAACTTTCTGAAAAAGACTTATGAACAATGTAATCGATTATCTCGCAGTGTAATCGATTATCATAGGAAGTCTTTGTTTCAAAATGTGCCAAGTAATCGTATTCACTTTGCCTTGCTTGTGTTTAATGACATAAGGAAATTGTTCAAGAAATATAACCCATTCAGCATGCCTTTTATTGAGCTTACCTTGCCCCTTCAAATATTTGAGTGATTCATGATCACTATGTATGACAAATTGTTTGGGCAAAAGGTAATGCTGCCAAGTATGAAGAGCCCTTATGAGCGCATACAATTCCTTATCATAAGTAGAGTATCAAAATTGCACCATGCAACTTTTCTCTAAAGTATGCAATAGGATGATCCCCATGTAACAAAACATCCCCAACACCCACATTTGATGCATCACATTCAAGCTCAAAAGATTTGGAAAAATTGGGCAAGGCAAGTATGGGTGCATGAGTTAATTTTTCTTTTAGGGCATTAAAACTCCTCTCTTGGTCCTCCCCCCACTTGAAAGTTACATTCTTTTTAACCAATTCATTTAAAGGTGCATCTAGGGTGTTGAAGTCTTTCACAATCCGCATATAGAAACTAGCCAACCCATGGAAACTTCTCACTTCACTCATATATTTTGGGGTAGGCCACTCTCTAATAGATTTTATCTTTTCTTCATCCACTTGGACTCATTTGGAACTTACCACAAAGCCTAGGAAAACTACATGATCAGTACAAAAGACACATTTTTCTAGATTAGCATACAACTTTTCATTTCTAGGCACATGCATAATAGCCCTAAGGTGTTCAATATGCTCTTCTAATCTCATGCTATGGATCAATATGTCATCAAAGTACACAACCACAAACTTTCCCAAAAACTCCCTTAAAACATGATCCATGAGTCTCATAAATGTACTAGAAGCATTTGTAAGTCCAAAAGGCATCACCAACCATTCATACAAACCATACTTTGTTTTGAAATTTGTTTTCCACTCATCCCCTTCCTTTATGCGAATTTGATGGTACCCACTTTTTAAATCAACTTTAGAAAAATAGCATGCACCATACAATTCATCAAGTAAATCATCCAAATGGGGAATGGGGTGTCTATATTTAACAGTTATATTATAATAGCTCTACAATCAGTACACATTTGCCAAGTGTCATCCTTTTTAGGAACAAGGATTATCGGGATAGCACAAGGACTCAAACTTTCTCTTACCCAACCTTTTTGCAACAACTCCTCAACTTGCTTTTGTAACTCTTGTGTCTCTTGAGGGTTGGACCGATAGGCGGGTCTATTGGGCAAAGACCCCGACACAAAATCCATTTGGTGTTCAATCCCCCTTAAGGGAGGTCAACTGGGTGGGACACTTTTTGGAAACACAACTCCAAATTCCTGCAAGAGAAAATCAACAACACTAGGAAGAGGGCTAGAGTTAGAATTCAAATACAAGTCCTTATACACGCAAATGTACATTTCTTGTTTTGCCAAACATGCCCTCTTGATATCACTCTCCCTAGCAAATAAGTTTTCTATCCTTCTCTCAAACACAAGAGTTTGGTTTTTATCATGCTCTTCAAGTTTAGCTTTAGAAATATTTTTTTCTAGTTCTCTTTTTATCTTCAAAGCAACTTGATCTTGGTACACCTCTTTAGGAGAAAGTGGTACAAGTGTTATTTTTCGAGAATCATGAGAAAAAGAAGACTTGTTAGTAAAACCATCATGAATAGCATGCTTATCAAATTGCCAAGGCCTTCCAAGAAAAATATGGTCAGCCTCCATAGGTACAACATCACGCAAAACATCATCCTTGTACTTATCGATGCAAAAACTTACCACCACTTGTTGATTAACAACCAACTCACCATTCTCACTTACCTATTGGAGCTTATATGGGCGCGAATGAGGTTTGGTACTAAGATTGAGTTTGCTCACCAAGCGAGTGCTTGCCACGTTGGTGCAACTTCCCCTACCTATGATCAAGGAGCACACTTACCCTTGAATGACATATCTTGTGTGGAAGAAGTTTTCTCTTTGGCTTTGGTCATCAACCATAATCTGATTTCCCATGAATCTCCTTACCATTAACAAGTCATCTTATGGACCATAAACTTCACAATCATCTTCCTCCTCACTTGTAGGTGTTTTTTCAGGGCATGAGTCACTAGAAATGTGTCCATTGTCCCTTAACACCATGACACGATTATTGGGGCATTGTGAGGGGATGTGCCCATTGCCCAAGCACTTAAAGCACTTGATGTTCCTGGATTTTTGAGTGACAAAAGAAGAAGCATTATTAGTAGAAACCAAAGAATTGAAGTTTTTAGAGATTTTACCTTCCTTGGCCCATATAGGTGGATCTTCTTTGGGTGTCTCTCTTTTCAAGAGGAATGCTTGAAACTTGAATAAGGTTTTCAATTAGAATACCTTCTTTTGAGTTGTTGCTCAACTTTGATCAATTCATGGACTAAGACCCCCCAAGCTCGACATAATGGTGTAGCTCCACAACATCTTGTATCTCTCTATTGAGCCCATGTAAGAAGCGCACCATAGAGGCTCCCGGATCTTCAACAACATTTGCTCGTACCATAGCAACCTCCATCTCCTTATGATACTCATCCACACTTTGACTCCCTTGAGTGAGTCTTTGGAGCTTATTGTGAAGCTCCCTATGGTAAAAGGGAGGAACATATCTTTTTTCTCATCATTGCTTTCATCTCCCTCCAAGTATTCACTGGTTCATCTCCTATTCTTCTTCTCTCCTTTTGTATTTGGTCCCACCAAATTAGAGCATAGTCTATAAATTCTATTGCTGCCAATTTCACTTTTTGTCTTATCTATAGTTATTGCAGTAAAAATTTTGCTCTATTTTCATCTCCCTTCTCCAAATAAGTCTTGGGGTCATTCCTCCCTTGAAATTTAGGTATATTTTAATTTTAACCCCATCAAGTCCTTCATCCCTTTCATTTCTCCTCCTAGGTCTTTCTTCTCTATTATTTTTCCTATGCATCCTTTCATTTCTTCGCCTATCCTCATGCCTCCTAGGACTCTCTCTCTCCTCATCTCCACTATCACTCCTTTGAGTGTAGGTTCTAGACCAACGCCTTTCTCTTTTATCCATCATATCCTCCATCCTTCGATTGTGCTCTAACATTTGAGCAAATTGATTGGTCAACTCGTCTATGTGAGCTTGCATTTTTTAAGACAAACTAGAAAAGGTAACAAAGAAAGACATACTCAATTAAGAAGGCCAAAAAAGACAATACGAAACTAGAAAAAAAAGAGAAAAAAAGAATAACGTTATAGCACCACAAATAAACATTCACAATTATCAAATGAATTAGTGCAAAGGGATTCTCTTATGAAGCAATATATTTATTATATCTTTACAACAAGTAGCTTAAAAGAAGCACTTTTGGGCTTCTCTTGTCTTTTTTTATTAAAAAAATTTTGCTACCCCTTTTCTTTTCCCACACTAATGCAAATGATTTTCGATTGATGCCCAATTGTGAATAGTAATGGTTTAGTTCAGAATAACATCATGACAACAATAATATGAGCAGAATATAACGAAGCTATAAATTTCGCAAAAGATAAAGAACGAGAAATAAAAGAACGAAATGATAAAGAATAAGAAATAAAAGAACGAAATGATAAAGAACAAGAAATAAAAGAACGGAATGATAAAGAAAGAGAAATAAAAGAACGGAATGATAAAGAATGAGAAATAAAAGAACAGAATGATAAAGAAGGAAAAACAAAAGACAGAAAAAAGGGCAAGAATTAAATAACAGAATATAAACAACGTAGCCGCTCTGGACAGAATGGAAATGATCAAGAGATCAAACTGTGTACACACAAACACAAGAAATTGGCCAATTCTAGGATCCGGGCTCAAGATACCATATGATATGAACCAAAATGGGGATTGATTATTTTTTTGTACGGATCGTCCTCGAAAAGGCTTCTTGTTATAACAAAGGAAAGATGTTTTTGAAAAGAAAAGGTGCAAGCTTTATGTATAATGTAACGCAAGATAAAGTATTGCACAAAAAGAAAGTTAAAACAAGCAAAGCATGTAACTTAATAAGAACTTAGCATCATAGGCAAGGTGCTCGCCAAGTGTTTGATGAAGCAAAACAAAGATAAAAATAACATGAAGAAGAGTGCAGCGCAAAAATAATGAATTTAACAAGAACAAAATGTTAAAAAAATAAAAGTGAAAAAGGCAAGAAATGGAAGAAGACACCACACCTATGGAGAGTGATAAGTCACGTGGGGATTCACCACAAAGGTTATAGAAACCTTTGATAAGAACCAATGTTTGGTCCAATTAAGAACCTAGGGGAACTTTCTCTCACACAACTTTTTAGAGTGGAAAGTTTTTATTCAATTGAAACGTGTATGCATAAGAGAAATGAATGGTTATTTATAGCCAATAAGTGGTATCTCTCTCCTCTCTCTTTCCAATATGGGACTTCAGCCACATATTCCTAATTCAAAATTACACTGCAAAAGTCTAAACAAAAAGTAATTTGCGTTCATAACTTCGTGTTGAACTTCCTATCCAATTTTCATCATTATAGATGCATAATTAGGACTTGAAACTAGAAATACAACTTGTAGGAACTCTTTTGAGTTTTCGAATGCATCAAATAACACCTAAAATGGACATCTAGAACTCAAGTTATGTTCAAAACATTGGAGCAATCTGGGCTCTTCACTCATTAGTCTTTGGGCTCTTTGCTCATTTGAATCAATTAAAGTAATTTGAGCTCTTCTTCTGGGTTGATCTTTGAGCTCAAGGCAAGATTTATATCTTGGCACAATGCTTGATAAAGGAAGTAGTTCACTTCATGATCCAATGTTTCTTATGCTTCCTTTGATCTTGCCCTTGTCATTGGGTCTCCCAATCCTTGTAGTGCACTGCTAAGCTTTTCGACCCGTTGGGCTTTCTTGGCCTACAACACTTCTTCTGGTATATTTTTTGTGTACTGTTTTTCTATTTTATTTTCTTAGTTAAATATAATTGTTTACTATGAAGGATTACTAACTTATTTCTTTGTTTTTTAGATTGCTTGCAAAAAGTACATTGTACATTGCTAGACGCCCCCCTAAAGGCCCCTCATAGGAAAGGGAAGATGCTACAACAGGCATCGTAGAGTGACTGTGTCAGGGCACACCTCCCTTGTTGCACCTCTAACTATCTACCTTGGTTTTACAAGGTTTCCCATCCCCATGTCATTCCACCAGAGGATGGACAACCACCACATGGTTTTGTATGTTTATCGCCCATCCCAGTACAGCCACAACCTAGGTAGCCACTGGCAAACCATGTACCTGGTGAAGACTACTCTTGCTAGGTAATGCAAATTGGATTTTTTTTTTATTTCTTTTTTCTTTCTTTTTCCTAAATTGTCACTAAAAAATAGTTACTAATTGTAATTATTATTGTAGGATTGATTTTAAATGGCGTTAGGAGCTATGCAAAGCTTGTTGGACCTTAGAGTGGTTCCAGACACATGAGTCATCATAAGGTCATACAACAAGCTTTGAAATTGTTGTAGGAGGACTTAACAGCTGGGTGCAGCTCAAACACATAGAGACAGTAGAAAAGGATGACCAAGGATGGTGGCAAGGGTGGCAGAGGAAGTTGTTGTTTATTATCTTTTTATGGTTCGATGTAGTATGTACAATTTTTGTTGTTTTGATTTTTTTTCCAGTTTATGTTGTGGTTGAATTACTTCTTTTTTTGTGTTCATTAACTATTTAAACATGTTTCTAGTATAACAATAGTCTATTCAATTGATTCATAAAACAAACTCAACAACTAAATTACTGATAATACAAACTTTTCTTTAAAATAAAAAACAACCAGTGTATGATTTTTATAATGTAAAAACATGGCTAAACAAATTTATCATGCATCAGAGCAATGATCCCATCAGTGAATCTTGGTTTCCTTAGTTTGTGAGCAGGGCAAGGATTTCATTTGAAGATCAAACAAAATTTTCATTCAACTCAATCAAAGCTTTACTACAAAATTTTGAAAAGATAAAAAACATTTTCCCACATCATCGTCGTTTAAGCTTCATACACTCGTATTCAACACATCCAACACTTGCACAAATAGGTTCCTGGTAAAAAAAATCAATAAAAATTTTGCAACCACCAATGGCGTCCATAATTGTTTTCCTTAAAAAATCAAGCGATACACCCTCGCAATACACAACAACAAATACATTATCCATGTTTTAAGCAATATGGTGAATGTCAAGAAGCAAAGGTGTTGAGTTGCATCAAAACCCTACTGCTAATTATATTAGATGATATATTGTTCTCTCATGAGCCATACCAACGATTGAGATTGCACCGACAATATAAATGGTTTAGATTGCATCTATATTTAATATGATTAGTATGCTATCAGAAAAAAGTGATGTCCAGTCGTTACGTTTAAAAAAAGTGTTTTAGTTAATAAATGCTGTATTGTGTTCTATTGTTATTTTCTTTTCACCTCAATGGAATTTCGTTTTGTTAAGGGGTTTGTCAAAAAAAAAATAATAATAACAGGATCGTAATTCCATTGTAATGTATGGGTTGGCAAAATAATATATAATAGAATCACAATTTCTTTATGTTGAGGGGGGTGTGAAAATGTCTCTCCCAATTTTGTTTTATAAAGATAATTTTCATTCACCACAGCACCCTCTAGATTTTTTTTCATCTTAATAATGGTTTGCTTTGCTTGGATCTTAATCGGTATGGACAAGTTGTATCGAAACTTGAAAGCCTTGTGATAATAGTATAAGAATGTATAATATATAATAATTTTTTACAAAAATATTGTTAGTATTTATTGCTTATTTAATTCATTTAAATGCTTATTTTTTAAATGATTCCCCTCTTAGTATAAAATATATAATTAAAATTTATTATTGTAATAAAATTGAATTTTCATTTCATTTGAGATGATCTTTTATACATGTATAATCATAAATGAAAAAAATATAACTTTGACTTGGTGCAGTGTGACTGTCAACCTGTTACCTAGTGCTTCAATCAAGTACTACATTACTGACTAAATAAAACAAGGTTTATATTACTAACTGTAGTGTAATTCTATATTTAAAGAAAATATGCTAAATGAAAATTTGTTATGAAACTTTCCAATAACTTTCCAAATATTTGTTATTCAAGGAGTATAAATCTGTACAAAACTTGTGTACGCAATATAAAAATATATAAAACTACATATCAACAATTAAATGGAATCTATCAAGAACTCTTAATCTTCACGTATCCAACAGCTTCTGCCTGTCACCATCCATGGATTATACTTGCAAAATTGGCTAACTGTGGTCAACCACTTATGAGAAAAATTTAGTCAGCTTCAAGGGGAAGACCAATGGTAGTCCCTACAATTCTGCGGAGCAGTTATCAAAATTCAGGTAAATACTAAATATGCCATGTTAGATTAGATAATTGAAAAGGTAACAGGGAATGCAAGGGTAACAATTGGATATTTATAATGACTTTTTATAGTGAAAGAAAATAAGAAAATCATATTCAAATACACATTTTTTTCTAGCTCCATAAAAGTTGCATAATCATTTTAAGAAGACTATTACCAAGTGGACTGAACAAGGAAAAGAAAAATAAAAAAACTCATTTTCTCAATTCATTCATTGTCACCTATCATTCACAACACATGCTACATGAATATTTTCCTGGTAATTCAATGAGAATATTCTATGGCATTATTAAACTGCAACCATTATCATCAAGACCTTCTGTTCCTAGTGAATTAAGTTTTCTAGTCAGGTCTCTTTCCTATAAGAGAACAAACTGTCCTTCCAAAAAATTAACAATTAAAGGACGATAAGTAAGAAGGACTTACAACTTACGAATCTCTGCCAATTTAATTTATGAAGACAACCTTCAGTCATCACATTTTTTCATCTTACGAGCATGCTTCTCTTTGTCAAATGCAGAATCAAGTTGTTTCTCCAAAGACTTAATAGCTGTTTGCCTGGATCTTAATCGGTATGGAGAAGTTGTGTTTGAATGCCTTATTATGGGGAATGTTACTCCCATAGCAATTGCTTACCGGACTCACAGGTAACCGCACAACTTCAGAACCAGTAATATCATTTGTTCTCTCTTGTTCATTATAAGAATGGGAATCATTAAATCCTTTTGCAACCGCACTAGGAGTGACAGGTCTTTTGACTACACTCCTTCTCTTCCTTAATATGGAAGGAGTGGGGAAAGTTTTAGCTGCCTTTTTCAATATTGATTCAGGAGATTCTAAGCATAATTCACTTACCTTCACCGGAGGTGGAGTTAAGTAACCAACAGATAACATCATTGGCGAAGAAAATAACTCATTTTGCTGCAGGCCAGAGATATTAGAATAATAAGAATCTAAAGGAAGTGATGGTTCATAACAAAAGGAACCAAGGGTTTGACTTTCCTTTGAATAAAAATTTCTGGTTAAACTGTTACTCTTCTTTTCACCATTATTCACGCAATGATAAACTCTTGGGTTGTCATTGAGTCCAGGATTCTCAAATTTTGGCTCACTGTTTATTCTAAAATAATCTCCCCACACTGGTTCTAAGTTACTACAGCTGAAACCTTTGTTGGATGATCTATTGCATTCTATGCAGTCAGAATCAGCAGACCCTTTTGCAGGAACATTTGAAGAATCACCAAACTCTCTAACTGTTTCTGAGGACTGAAGTTGATTCTTATCACTATTATCCAGTTTAATGTCTGTAGTTTTAGATGATGATACAATGGGGAGCAGTCTTCCGGTAGCCGAATAGAAATCCATCTTTTTCTTCAAAGAACTATTCCAATGGTTCTTTATTGAATTATCAGTCCTGCAGAAAAATTAAATAATTAAATATACAATGTATATAAGCATTTTATCACAAATATAATTCAATATACCAGAAAAATTGAAAGAATTTCAAATGAGAAAAAAAAAATCTTACAACTGGTACATAGATGAGTATTTTTGTTATTTTGCAGGGATCCGTTTTACAAATTTCAATTATGTGATCTATAATTGGTACCAAATTATAAAAACTAAAAAATAAAAAGTGTTTTTAATGAAATTGAGAAGATTGATCAATGCATGTGAGGGATTTAAACAACAAACAATGAAGAAATGTCATCAGAAATTAGTAGTCCATGGAAACTATTAGCATACCCCGATTAAAGAGAATGACCAATCTTCGCTTATAATAGTAGGAAGATAGTTAGTTGTATTAGTTTGAAAGGGAGTGATGAGAGGGTAAAATAATGGGAAGGAAAGAATAGAGAACATCTTTGGTTTTAGAGTGGAAATCGGGAGGGAAAGTCCAGGTCTCTTGAGTACATGGGGAGTAGAGAGAGGATCCATTATACATTTGTGATGTTTGGCCTTTTTATCATGCTGACAGTGCTCAGAGGGTATTCTTTCTGTAACAAAGACTGGCTGTTTTCACAAGACACAAATCCTAAACCAGTTTCTGTCAAAAACCATGACAGGAAGAATATAAAAAGTTATATGTATATGCAAACTAGAAAAGGACAAACTAACAAGTGGAAGAAGCTAGTTGCCATTTACAATTGGCTAAAATATGTTTGTAACTATGGCCATATTTGGTTTTAGTCCTCTAAAAACTATTTGGTAGATTTTGTTCCTCATAGAAATTAAAATACTTGAAAATGGTCTATATCAAGTATCACCACTTTATTGCTGACATGGCATGCATTTAGGCATATCATTGTCACATCATCAACAAGTGTAGTGATAGATCATATTAAAACAAATTAAAATTTACAAGGGCCAAAAACAACATCACAATTTTTTAGAGGACTAAAACCAAATTTAACCATTATTATAGAGATTAAAAACATACTTTAACCTCTAAATTTAATAACTATTAAAGTAAGATCAATATTGTTTTCAATAGATAAATAGGGTAATGATTGCTATAGCATTTTCTTCATCATTATGCATTTTCCGTGTCTTTTTCCTTTGTAGGGATGGCAGGTGGGTGGGTGAACAAAAATTTCATTCAAATGGAGTGTAACTAGAATACATCCTCTGATTAATTTTATTATTTAGAAAGAAAAAAGAATACCCTAAAATCATACTTCACAATTAGCATAATACAATAAAGACAGCATTCTGTGATACTTGTTAAATATTAATTTTGACTTTAATTTCATTTATGCCAACAAAAGAATTAATCAGAAAGTATACCTTCCATGAAAAACCTTAGCTATGTCAGCCCATTTGTTGCCATGTATACGATGAGCATCCATAAGGGCCAATTCCTCCTCCAAAGTCCAGGGATCCTTCTTTATGTCAGGATTAAGATGATTGCACCATCTGTAAATGTTTGAAACTAATTTCATGATAATGAACATGTATGCCAAAGCCAATGCCTATATATATTTGGTTTTCGTCAACGATTCAATAATCAACAGAATATAACAGGAAAAATGAAAAGCAAAAAATAACAAAGCTAGTATAATTTGATTATTTGAGTAACCCATATACAAAGCTAGGACTTGTAGTCAAATCTTATACTGTTAGGATATAAGGAGAAGGGAGAGTTAGTTAAGATAGTTAGACTATTAATGAGTCAGTTAGTCAGTCAGTTACTTAGTTGGAAGGGTTTATTAGATGTATACAAGGGAAGAAGGATATGAGAGAGGAAAAATTTGTTGTCATTGTAAATTGAGCATTAGCTCTTTGTGAAAGAAGAAATCCTTTGTGAAAGGGAAACCCTTGAAGGGGAGTTTTCTCTCCTATTTTTTTCACTTTTCTTACTATTCAGTAAGGTTTTTTCTTTCTTTCATCATTTCAATTCTTGGTTCCTAACAATTGGTCCGACCTACCGGGTCTTCGAGGGAGAGCCAGTGTTATAAATGGAGGAAGCACAAAGTTGGGGTAAGGGGGAGCTACCAGCATTCGTGGGGGAAGACCCAATTTGTTGGATTTCTGGGGCTGAAAAACTCTTTTGAGCCTTTGAGGTACAAGAAATTCCTTCATTCCATAAGCTACAATATGCATTCATGTGCATGAAGGGTGTTGTGATGCATTGGTTCTACATTTGGAGCCAAATGAACCCAGATTCAGATTGGGAGTCATTTCCATAGCATGGATCAAAAGATTCGGAGATCGCTATGGAAACCACATCTTCGAAAGATTGAGTATGTTGAAGCAAGAAGAACAAATTAAGACGGAAACCCACATCAAAAAAAGGGAGAGTTGCATACAGTTCTTGAAAGAGAGGACCAACATTTTAGAGCTGAAACATATGCTGTGCAAGACCCTCAAATAATGAAGAGGTTGATCCTCATTTGACTCAGCAATACAAAAATAGCATGGAGGGAAATGGGTCAGAATGCAATGAAGCAGAGGCTTGTTCTTAGACAAGAAAGGTGGAACTACCTACCTCTGATGGAAGCACAAAACGGGGAACTAACTTGAAGGGTAGCAATTTTGAGAGTGATGGTGACCCATTGCAATTCTTGAAATCAGAAAACAAAAGTAAAGAAGGTTCAACAATCAAGAATTACACTCTTTGTAGTGGAGAAGAAAGCAAAAATGAAGCAAAGTTAGAAAGAGAAACAAAGATTGAAAAGTTAAGATGGATGAAGAAGTTGATCCATTGATAAAAAGGGAGACAACCAAGGAAAATAGAGTGAAAAATGTGGGCTGCAAAGATGATTTTCTTGATAACCCAATTGTTAGGACTTAAGCACAAGAGGAGAGCCCAACCTAAAAGACTAGTCCATTAGGTGAGAGAACCTCAAGGCTTAAAAGTATCACATCAAGTAGTTTATTCTACTCAATGTGGGACTCCTAACATTGTCAAACCCTTTTAAGGGTCGACAGCCATGGCGGCTTTCACTCTATCGACATTGACCCAATGGTAGCCATTTTCCCTTGGACAACTTCACTCATCTATCAGTGTTCGGTTTGCACCTTAATCCAGCCCATAGGTAACTAGCCCTTTCTGTGGTCTGACTCTCAACAAAAGCATCAATTGTTAAGACTTTAGCACAAGAGGAGAACCCAACTCAAAAGACTAGTCCATTAGGTCGAAGAACATCAAGGCTTAAGTACCACATCAAATAGTTTATTCTACTGAATGTGGGGCTCCTAACACAATCTAAAAAATGAGTTATCCTCTTAAACTTAGGAACATGCAAATGAAATTTAAGGCTTTTAAATCTTTGAGGGCTAAACACTAAAGAATCATAGATGAAGTTTAGCATTTATAAATACAAAGGATTAATTATAAAAAATATATATATATATGAATTTTAAAAAAACTTCAGTTAACCTACCGTTCTCGGCACTGTTTTCCTATTCGACCAGGCAAAGACTTAGCTATCAAAGACCATTTTCTAGGTCCATGTTTAGACACCATTTCAATTATTTTATCATCCTCCTGTTGGCCAAGCAAGAGAAGTTAATGCTTGATTAGGATTGTCTAACAAATAGAAAATATAAGGACTAGGTTTCAACCTCCTGAGTCCAAGGTCCTTTAACAAGTTCTGGATGAAGAACTTTTTGCCATCTGTGCAGACATTGAACTTCTGATTTACCGGGTAAAAACTCAGCTGCAAGCCAGATTTCAAATTGGTTTCATGAAAAAACCATTATGCTTTCAGTGAGCACTCAGTACCGAAAATCTTATGTATATACTGACTATACTCACCCGAACTAATTCCATTGGTTTACACATAATAATTCTATTTCACAGAAAAACAATTCATCCAAACATCAAGGAAAGATGCAAATAGAGATTTAGGAATTTGTTTGTGATTTCATTCCGACTTTTTTTACTTGCATTAACAAACTTACCCTCGAGTCTTTTTTTAATTACATACTAGTCTTTTTTACCTGCGTATTTTCAGACAAGGGGTGGATGAGTCTGCTCTGCAAATGGAAAACTCTTACAAGGAACTTTGCAAAATAGTTTTGTTACTGTGCAATTTATTTTAGAAATAAACATTCTTAGTCCTTCAGTGCAAATATCTCAAGTAAGTTCGAACATTCACTACATTGTAACAATAACTTGACTAACTTTTCATTTCACCAGGATACAGTAACAACAAAAACTTTTAAATTAAAACATAAAAGGTCATCACTACTTAGCAAATAAAAGTATATACCTATTTTCTTCCAATTCTTGCCACTAAAAACTTGAACAGCATTCGTTAATGTCTCATCCTGCAGCAAGTTGAAGAAAGCACTAAATCCAATTACCAATGGAAAAACAAGTAGTAATCAGAACAAATATTTTGAACTCTTGATCCACAACTAAGTAAACCATAAATATATCAACATTTTTGTAGATATACTTGTATATCCACAGACATTAAATCAGCTGAACTGAATTTACAAGGTAATTATCTTCTAAAGAAGTAAGAACATATAACTAATAGGTTTGGTGTGTTTGGATTTCTGGTGGGAGGGTCCAAAAGTATGTTTAGTAAAATAATTTTTCGATCATGTTTGGTTACTCTCTAACAGTATGTTTGAGACTGGAAACTCAGATTCGGAAAAGTAAGATTTGGGATGCTTTAGCAAACTTAAGTTTGACCCAAACTTAGGTTTGCTAACTTTAATCGAAACATGCACTTAGTAAGTAAAGAATAAATCTCCCCCATAGACTAACATCCTCTTCCGTCCAACCACCCCTTGCACGCCTAACAGGGCCAGTGGTTCTCCTGCATACAGTCAAACCATTCACAACAATATTCAGTGCACAATGATTGCAGAAAATGATTCAAAAAAAGAAGAAAAAGAGAAATTCTCCAAAGCAAAAAGTAAAATCAGCTACTATTACAAAATGCGAAATTAAGCAACAACAAATAGGCAAACAAAAAATAAAGCACACTGAATGATGTGAAAGTGAAGAACAAGAAAACTTAAACAAAAATGTTACCCATTAGATGGCAATGCTGATTTACGTTCCGTTGATTGCTTGGCCATAGCACTGCCACTGCCTTCTGATACAGAAGAGCTGGAAGTAGCATTAGTTTGCTTATTCTCCGAACATCGCTGCTCTAATTTCTCCTCAGCCATAGCCTTCTAGAATCACCTCCAAAGCATAAAATCCAAAGCAAAAAATCAAAATCAACAAAGCAATGCACATCACTTTCTAAAACACACTCAAATTCGACATAGCAATCGTCAAAAAACCCCACTAAAACTCCAAAAGTTTAGAAGTTAAACTAAAAAAATGTAAACCCACAAACCGTTATTAGATCAATATAATTACCAACATGAAAAAACGCCTAAACACCCCACCACAAAATGCATAGAATTTCCATGGGTATTCACCACACACACCCAAATAGTAATAATTAAATAAATTTGAAAAAAACTCCATTACCTAAAACTCGAAACCTATTGTGGAAACAAGAAAACGCAAAAACTTTCAAAAAAAACACCAGTTATAATAGAGAAAGAGAGACTGGGAGAAAGCAGAAGCTGAAGAAGAGAGAGAGAAGGAACAGAAACGAGAATTTCCACGAAAGAGAAGAGGTACCTCTTTTAATAGCAGAAAAGTGGCGGGAATTGAGCGAAGGAAATAGGTAGAAACTGCGGAGAGCAAGCGACGATAGTAATGGCTTTCGAAAACCGGTCGCCCGTTGTAACAAATCATGTAACCAAAAGGAACAAAATAAATTATTTTTAAAAATTAATAAAATAATCATAGATAAGGAATTTATAGATAGGTGGGAAAACCATAGTTATAAAAACCGGTCCGGTCATTGACCTGGTCGAGGAAGTGGGTCATTGGATTAGTGATTCAACCAGTGAGTCAGTAATTAGCCCGATTTGATCCGGTCTATATTAAAAAATTCAAAATTATATATGTATATAACTAACATTGTTTGATTAAAAAAAATCATCTATGATTCTATATTAAAAAAATCTAAAATAACAATTGAAGTATTAAATTGATAACACAAATAAAGTGTATATAATAATAAAAGAAACTGTAAATAGTAATGAACTAAATTAAAACACAAAAGCCCATTTCGAAATCTAATATAAAAACTGCAGAAAGCAATTAAATGGGTGCAGAAAGTAAATTGGGCCCAAATAAGGAGAAAAACCCTACTATATATTCTTCTTCTCTCCTACTTTGCTGTTCTTGCTGTGCTGCTGCCATGGAATGCGGATTTCTTTCCAGTAGGGGTGCTTTTGTGTTGCTGAATGTTGATTTCTACACCACACACCTTACCTCACCTCACACACTAGTTGGTGCTTCTTCCCATTTCCTCCGCCACCACCACCACCACCATCGATGGCGGCGACGGCTCGCACTGCCACCCTCCCCTCTCCTTTGCCACGCCCACTTACTCGAGGTTACTGATGAAAGTGTTGGGTTGGGGCTGGGCCATGCGCCTTCACTTCCCTTTTATTTTCTTTGAGTCTTTCTCACGATAACCATCTTCGTTTGTCCATTTCTGTTGTGTCCATGCACTGTTCTGAGTTTTACAAAACTCGATCCAGGTTCGTAAACCCGTCCGGGTTGCCGAATTTTTCAAAAACCGGCCGGTTCTTGTCGGGCTTAACCGGGTCACTTGCATGACCGGTTCTATACCCTATCCAGCCGGGAGCTACCATTGGTTCCCGGTTGGACCAGTCCGAACCGGTTTTAATAACACTGGGGAAAACCAAACGGTTTAAGTATCATATTAACTAATTTATTCTATTCAATTATTAAGTGTAAAAGTGAATCAGAACAACAATTTGGGAAAATGGTGGACATATCTATATAATATTAATTAAAATTATATTTTGATCATTACTATGATGTGATTAATTAATAGGTCACATTGGTATGAGGTATGTATAATCTAATTGTACTGAACAAAATAGAAAAATACGTGTGGTCATTTACATGAGACCTTCCGTACACGTGTTTATCCTCCACGTCAGTCTTGCTACAGGAACGCGGATAACAACTCTCAGCAGTCGGGCCATTCAGGCCACCGGCTTATCTATTATGTATTATTATTCAAATAATACACCTAATTATCTTCAAATGATTATCTATAAGCATCAAATTATCTACAAGTCATTATCTACAAATTTGTTACTTATCTACTAGGTAATTGTCGCAACCTATCCGGCCACGACGGGACGACGATGAAAAAAAGATAATAAAGAAGTCTTCCTAAAAAGGAAAACTTGAGAGGAGTCACCACCAACGTTTATTTAAGAAAAACGTCGGAAAAATAAAAAAGATAAGGCATGGTCTACGATTTTAGAGAAAAAGAGTTCAGGAGTCATTTACATACGGGGAAGGTGTTAGCACCCCACACGTTCGTCATGAAGACGACGGCCTTTGATCGAGTGTGCTAAAAATAAAGTGACTTTTTAATTATTTGTCTTCCCTTAAAAACATGACTTATGTTTCTTTTTATTTTTGTTTATTTAGAAAAGAAAATCAATTTTTTTTTTAGAAAAGAGAATATATATATATATATATATATATATATATATATATTTTTTAGGTCGACAAGGGATTTGCCCTCGCTCCTACGTATCCCCAAGTGCAATGAGGAAATCAGACTTACGTAGTTCTTTTTAGAAAACAACTTGTGTGTTGGGTTGATTTTATCTTTTTTGAAAGATTTATTTTAATTGCGTGCAAAAGAGTCGTTAAGGCATTGGACCTTGAATCGACGTTGAGTTTTAAGAAAAAGCAGAGAGAATCGCTTAAGACATTGGACCTTGAAGCAATCTCGAGTAATATGTAGATTTCCTTGAGAAAAAGGAGAATTGAGTGATCCTTTATTTCAGTATTTTTAGATTTTTTTTTTTAGAAAAGATTTTTGTTTTGCGGTAAACTCTATGAAATCAAGCAAGTCAGAGACCCAACATGATATTCACAAAAATCTATTCACGTGTTATTGACACACTACCAAGCGAGTCGGAGACCCAACATGGAGTGCACGAAACATAAGCGCGTACTAAAAATACTAATGAATTATTGACATAACGTTACGTAATCAAATCAAAATGGAAATGGAAAGAGATAGAATAGAAGTGGGGAGTACACTTAGTAATTAAGGGTGCATACAGGAAGAAATAGGGTGCAATCAGCAGAACATATTTAATTAAAAATTGGTCAGGCCCAACAAATTACGGGTGCATTTATGAATCAGGAGGCGTAAATAGTATAAATATTTTTTTCAAAATGGGCCTGGACCAACAGTTCTGGGGTGTGCAGTTATAAAATTTGCATGCAAACCGTAATATATGCTTTGTTTTAGAATGTGCCTGGCCCAACAGCTAAGGAGTGTGCAATTATAAAATGAAAGGTGTAAAAAGCATTAAGAAATTTGTTTCTGAAAGGGCTAGGCCCAATTAATAAGGGGGTGAACTTATTAAACTTAGCGGTGCAAAAAGTAATTTTCGTTTTTTCTTAGGGTTGGAACCGGGTCAGGATGACCCAGCCCAACCCGCGTTTCATTGATGGGCACAGCAACCAGCAGCAAAGCTGCACGAAAATAACATGGGGAGTCACCACAAAGGGTGGCAAGGCCCCGTTAGCACCACCGGCATAGGGCCTGGCGGCGCGGTGGCCCAAAGTGAGGCCGGGACGGTGGTGGTGCGGTGGTGGCTTACAAAACAAGAATCATGAGGAAGAAGATGACCAAAAAATGCAAAGAATAGGGAAAACAAAAAAACCACAACAATCAATAGCAAAAAATCAAACTAAGGAAGGGAGCAGGAACTACATAAACGCATAAATAGACCAAGAAAACAACAAACGAAAATGGAGAAAGGGGAGAAGAAAAAAACGAAATGGAGGAGATAAATGAGAGATGAAATGGAGAAAGAGAGAGAATGAGACGGAAAGAAGAGGAGTAACCTTAGAGGCCCCACACCGATGCCAAATGTCGCCAACAGAATGGTGAGTTCGCGCTCTCCAGGATCCGTGCCCCTCAGCCTCTGTAATTAATTCACCAACTCCCTTCCCCTTTTTATTGACTGTAGTTTTTTTTTTGTGTTGACCTAATGGGCTTTTTTTTCTTTTTTTTTTTATGATTTTTTTTGCTATATATTTTTTATTTTCTTTTTGTTATCTCTTTTTTTTTTGGTACCCAGACAATAATAGATTATTAAACAGGTACACATTATCTATAATTTGAATTATATACAGCCTGTAATTATCTATAACCTTATCTATATGTTAATTATCTACAAAGATCCAAGATCCATGTTTACCTTATAAATACATGTTTCATCTAACCTTTCCACACACATTCTACACGAGTTACACACTCTTTTTCAATCATACACGGCTCACTCACTCATATTCCGAGATTCCTCACACTCGGATATTCACTCTCATATTCTATTTATATGATTTATTGTTATATAATTGATGTACTTACGTGAGCGTCATAATCATTTCCTTTATTGTGCAGGTCCCCTTTGTAACACCCCAAAATTTAGGGAATTATAGACAATTACTAATAATAAAATATTAATAAAAAGCAGTAGAAAATTAGGGCAAAATGACAAAATTGCCCTGAACAATTCTGGTAATGACCCAGGTATCCCTCGGAGAAATTACCAAAATATCCTTGGACAATTTCAAAAATGACGATTATGTCCTAAGATGGAAAATGACAGTTATACCCCTAGACATTTTGAAAAGGACCAATATATCCTAGATATTTTGATAAAGATATTTTTGGGAGAAATTACAAAAAGGTCCTTGAACAAATTGAATAATTACCATAATACCCTAAGGTGATAAATGACCAAAATGCCCTTAAAGTCAAAACTGATCAGATGACCTTAGAAATTTGTAGGAACCTCACGATTGGATAAAATACTTTTAGATAATCATGAATCAGTCAGGTGGGAGGCGAAAAACCCCAAGATAGAATTTCTACAAATTTTGGAAGTTAGATTAAAAAGAGCTTAGTTCAGACTACCCTAGGTATCAGAAAATTATGAGAAGGGTATGAATATAATTTATGGAATTTTCTCTTAATTGTGGGAGGAAAAGGATTCTTAACTAAGTTAGTCTAGTAATTTTAATAATTAAAGATAATATGGACCAATAAGAATTAGAAGTTAGCTATTATGGGAAAATTGGATTAATATGAATTTCTAAACTAAGCCTTGATCATATGATACAAGATTAATAGAGAAAAACCTTAAGAAACTTCAAGAATGGACACATGGATAGTTAAGAGGCTTGGAAACTTACCATTGGTCCACTTGTATGGTAAAAATTTAATTTAAGTAGATTTTTATCTTGTTTCCTTAGGAAGAACACGTGGGAAACTATAAAACTCCCAACGGTCAAAAGCTAGATATGTAAGTTAGGAGTATACCATTAAAATTTTAAGAAAATCCAACAGTTAATGAATCCAGAACCACTATTTTGTTAATACGGGTTTTAAGAAAAGTTAAGAATAAGGAAAAGCACAAAGTATCTTTAAAACACTAGCTATGCCACAAATTTGATGGAAATTACTCTCCAAGCTGAGCATACTCACGTACAAAGCTAAATAGCAAGAGAGAAGTGTAATTAGGACACATGGAAGGAAGGGAAACATTAGTCAATAAGGAGAAATCACATGTAAAGCAAGTAATAATTACTTAAAAAGATATTTTGACACTTCAAAATGTAGGAACCGAAAATGAACTCAGCCATAGGGGGAGTATACGTGCACTTAAGAAAAGGCAAAGGAGGTGTAGAATAATGTAGAAACAAGCCACTTGTACAAGGGAAAATGGCTAGCCAATGGGAGATGGAACACATGGAAAGCTAGTAGGATATTTTGAATAAAAATCAAAGACCAACAAGCCTATAAAAAGGAGCAAAACCGTAAGCATGGGCTGGTTGGAGAGTATACGTGAAAATTACTAGCCTTATATCACTTTGTCTTTGTCCAAGTATTTTTAAGAATATCTTCAAAGCAAAACAAGTGCAAACCGTGCAAAACATTAGCCTAAAGCCTTTCATTTCATTCTTTCCTAATTCACCTTTTACCAAAACACAAAACTTAGCCCTTGAAATCCACGTGAAGACTAGTCATTCTAGAAGTAAGGAATCATTCAAATTCAAGGAAGAAAAAGCTGTCCAAAGACTAAAGAAAACAAAGAAGAGGGCTGTTCAAAAAGCTTGGGAAAAGAAAAGGTATGGGAAGTAATTTAATAGACATGGATTAGAAAGTTGATAGGATAATTTAACATTCATTTCTTTAGATTTAAGCTATGTTTTTTTTTGATTTGAAAGGTTTAAAATTTGGTACACCATGTGTTTGCTAAAATGTCACCATGGAGTAATATAGTACATAGGTTATAATTTGAACTAGTAACTTTAACTAACTTAAAAACTAATTAATTTAGATTAACGAGGAAGTAACAAAATAGAGTTTAAGCCATAGGTTACTTTGCTGTATGTTATTATTACGATGCTGTAAGTTATTTTAGGTTGCTGTATGTTGATTTAATATGGCTGTATGTTGATGCTTAAATTATTATGTTGCTGTAAATAAGGTTGCTGTATGCCATATGCTGTTGTACATTTTATTATGTTATTAGTTGCTGTATTTATGTTGCTGTATTAAGCTTTACAGTTTCTGGATGTTGTTATTTAATTTATTATGTTGCTGGTCTGGTCGAATTTATAACTAAATAATGTTGTATAGGATTGCTGTAAGTTAATTTATTTTACTATTGGGTATTGCTGTAATTAAAGATTGCTGTAAATTAATTATGTATGCTGTAGTATATAAGGTTGCGGTATGTTGTTGCTGTTATTAATTAAGATTGATGTATGCTGTTGTAGCAAGCTATTGTATTACGTTGCGGTAGCTGGTTGGGATTGATAATTTAATGTGGCTGTAAGCTGCTGTACGTTTAATTATGTTGCTGTATTTAATGTGCTGCATGTTATTTTGCTATGTTAAGTAAAGCCCACCAAGTATTTGATAAAAGGTTTCGAGAAAGAAAATATGTTATGTGATCATAACATGTTGCTTTGTGATCTATAATATTGAAGTAAGAAGAGTGTTATGTTATTGATGGAATAATTGGAATTTTGTGGTGATTAATTATTCAAAGAGTTGTGGCTGTATGATAAGACTGTGGTGTGAAAAGTAATGATGATGAAAATAAGCTTTAGGTGATAATCTAAAAACATATGCCATAAGCTGTAAAGATGTGTTAAAATAAAAACATTCATGCATTCTCATATGCATATACCTAGCGGGGGTTAATCCGCGGTGTTATGCCTGGCGGGGGTTAATCCGTGGAGTTAAGTGTCAGATAGTTAGAGGAACTGAGTATGAGCGTTCAGACAGTGAGAAGTCTGAGCTGGGGGATGCTTCGGCAGTGGGGAACTCACGCCACCCATGATGATCACATGTAGTGTGGGTGACTTTCCTGTGCACCACTGTGACATCCTGACTGATCATGCAAGTTCTGGACCAGTGATTGGGGCTATCTGATTGTGGCCACTGATGATGATGATTTTATGAAAAAGCTGAGATCTCAGTCATGCATCATGAAATAAAGAGATCATGCATCATTTTCATGCATCTATTTTTATTTTACAAATGTTAATTTATTTACTAGAAGTCAGTTATGAGTCTGTGATGTTATTTTAATTCCTGTCAATAATCTAATTCTGTTTATTAAATACTTACCCATATTGTGTCTGTGGTTTGACACCTGTGATGACCCCAAGTAAATTGGGGTCATCACAGGTGTCAAACCACAGACAGGGGAAAAATTGGGAGACCGGCCTGCCGGGGTTTGGCTTGATGAGTGGATGATCTGGTTTTTTTGTGAAGTATGGAATTCATACTGTATTGTATCTGTCTTTTATTTTGGGATGAATGTACATGGACTGTTATATTTAGCTTTGCTTCTTAATCTAAATAAATCGTGGTGAGGATAATCATTTACGTTACTTACGAATCATAAAATTAGCAAGCAAAGCGAAAAGAATTTTCGTAAAAAAAAAAATAAAAATTTATACTAATCTAATTTTAAAACAAAATGGACACGGAATTTTATATAAAATCAATCAAGCACGAGTAAGTAAAGAGAGGCGTTACACCCTTCCTTAACAAGGCTGACTCATCGTCTAACATGTAGAGTCTGGAACCCACCTGGACTACATCCACCCTTGTGCATGACAATTTCAGATTTTGGTAAGAACATTTGAAGCCCATTGTGGGGCCGTGGTAGAACTTATCTTGCTGCCTCGCGTCATTCATCAAATAAAGGAAATGGAACAAAGACATGAAGATGGCAATTTCATACTCCTGTTAACACTTCCAACCCTCCTCAAACAACCATGACCAACGCTGACACCATCAAGCAACTCCAAAACCACATTATGGAGATGGAACAAAGACATGAAGAAGAACTCTGAAGGTTGAAGGCTGACCATGATCAGCTAGAGGCTAGAATGAGACATCCCCAAGGTGATGAACACTTGCCTCTCGCGGGGGACGAATACACTCAAGGGGAATCACACCCCGACAAACTGTCAACCCTCAGGGCGGTCCCAGCTCTGCACAGATATACTGTCCTAAAGGGCGGACAACATGACGACATCCATTTTTCAATCGCATTATGGAAGTGGATCTACCCTCAGGGTGGAAATCTCTCCACCTAGATAGGTACGATGGAAACATAGATCCTGATGAGCATCGAGATGCCTTTCTCACTCAGGCCAACCTGTACACCAACAACGATGTTGTACTATGTCGAGTGTTTCCTACTTCTCTCAAGGGACAACCTTGACATCGTACGGTGGACTCCCTCCGAGGTCCATAGGCTAACTTCTGCTGCACTAGCCAGGCTACGATAGGTAGATGATGAGCCGCTTTGGAGATTTATGGAACGATTCGGACGAATAGCTGTCCGAATTCGAAATCTCAACCCTGAGGTAGCATTACAGTCTATGATGTTGGCCTTACGTCCTTGCAAGTTCATAGACAGTCTATGCAAGAAACCACCGTCTAGCATGGACGAACTACGCGAACGAGCCAAAGGATGCATTCAAATGGAATAGATGTCCAAATTCGGAAACAAAGTCAGATAAGCCGGACAGAAGCGAGAAGCAAAAACCAAGACTGAACCACATAGGTCAGACAAAAAGCACAAGCTAGACAAGCACCAACCTCTCCTGAGAGGACCCAGGTACGCGCGCTATACTCTTCTAACGGTCAATCGGGCCATCATCATGGAGAAGGCCTTCAACATAGAAGTATAGGTGAAACTACATGCACCCTCATCGTCTCTCAAGCCAGGGGAAGATCCAAAAAAATATTGTAGGTATCACTACAGTCATGTTCATAACACTGAAGAGTGTCTGGCCCTGAAAGACAAAATTGAAGAACTCATACAGGCAGGATACTTATCACGGTTCATAAAAATAACTAATAATCACCCACCTGGAGCCAGACCTAGGGAACATCATGAAGATCAACACATAAACCAAGATACTGACGGGAGAAGAGTCATAACAGATGACAGGGGGTGACAAAGGCAACACCAGCCCAGACAGGAACGCCAACCCCCTCGACAACAGGAGAACGAGCCTGCCCAACAAATCTAAGGTGTGATCAACACCATCACGTGCGGGTTCTCTCACAGAGGACCATCCATCCAGTCTCAAAAGAGACACCTTCATGCTATATGGGACATTGACATCAATTACGTCGATGCTCCCTCACCACAAAACCTCTTTCCTACCACATTCATAGACAAAGATTTCCAAGGAATTGACCTCGTCAACCAGGACGATCCAATGGTGGTTTCCCTTGTACTAGCCAATTCCAAGGCATCAAGGGTCCTCATTAATCAGGGGAGTTCAACATATATCCTATATTGGAAAACTTTTCAGAAGCTCGAGGTCTCACCCGATGCGATTCAACCTCACCCCGGACCCCTCCTAGGCTTTGCAAGGGAAAAGGTGGAAACCAAAGGTTATGTGGACCTCATGACCACCTTTGGTCAAGGCTTACTCTCGAGAAGCTTTTTTACTATCAGGTATTTAATTGTCGAAGCCAACACCTCTTACCTTGCTTTGATTTGCAGGAAAATGCTAAATAAGTTGGGAGCTAGCATCTCCACACCTCACCTAAATATGAAATTTCCCACCATGATGAAAGAAATAGTCAGTGTCAAGGCAGATGTGAAGCAAGCCCGACAATGCTACACTGAGAGTCTAAAAGTGGCACCGTATCCTCCCAACAGGGAGCCTGACAGATACCATCCCACTTCGAGGGGTACCAGCCAAGTCATGAGCATAGACAAAGGGTCCACCCCTTACACCTAACATCTATACAACTCAGCATGACGACACATTTAATGTAGATGCATGAACACCATCGACAGAGGACTGAAACCTGTGGAAGAACTCGTCAAATTACAGCTAGTACCCAAACATGGTCAATGCACACATCTCAATAAAGAAATTACTGTTGGATATAGGGGGAACTGCAAGAAGATTAAAGCAAGGATGAAGTAATTGGCTTGATGTTTTAGCTTTTTACATGCCCAATCAATTTGAAGGCATTTGTAATTTGTCTAAGTGGTTCAAGTACATTGCCTTGTGATCCTTGCATTGCATTTGCATTCTCATTAACATGCATACATATTTTCATTAAAATGTGAAAACTATTCAATGATTTTAAAAGAATCTAAGTTCTCATGGTTAAGTTTTTAGAAAAATGAAAACTTACTGCTGTAATCGATTACACAATGTTTTTAATCGATTAAAGGCTTTTTTCTAAATCTGGAAAAGCCATGAAGAACATATTAATCAATTACAGGCTTCTTGTAATCGATTACATAGTACAATATAAAAATCATGCATCACTACTTTAATCGATTACCATGTTATGTAATCGATTATCTTAGTTCTTTATTCAATATGTATTACTGGTTTAATCGATTACCACAATCCGTAATCGATTACACAGACTTACATCATGTATTAATCGATTATCTTGTTTGTGAAAAGTTTTCCAGAATGCTCAAGAACATATTAATCGATTATCTGGTGTTTTAATCGATTACTTATGGTGAAATAATGTATTACACTATCGTTTTAATCAATTATATTATGTTAAATCAGTTTTTATTGAAAACTTGATGGGTCTGCTCTTTATAAATAGACATTAAACGAATTACTCTACATATATGTGACTTACCCAAAGGTTTCAAAAGCTTTCTAAGAGTCCAAGATACTAATTTACTGAGTGAGAATCATATCTCGTGTGAGTTCAAGATTTCTGATTTTTAGAAATGACGTGTTAAAGAAAAAGAGATTTTCAAGAGTATTGATTCTGAGCATTGACTTTCATACAACCTGGATTGATTGGTAACTTCGTTCGTTCATTCATTCATACATTGAAGGATTACAGGTTGTGTCTCTCTTGAATCTTTCTTTAGAATTTCTGTGTATTAAAATTCTGATGTGAAAAATCAAATAAGTTCTTTTAAGCTTTCTAGAGTAGTGTTCTCTTGGGATAAAGATCTGAGTAGGGTTCTCAGGATCTTTGTGATTTGTTTTCTAATAGTGTTTTAGAATTCAGATTCTTTATCTAAGGTTGATAAAGATAATCACTTGTAAATTTCTTGTAAAGAATATTTTGATTTAGTGAAAACTCTGACCAAGTGTTGGTTGGAAGACACTGGATGTAGCCTCCATGTTAGTAACCAGTATAAATTGCTAAGTCTTTTATTCTAATTCTGTGTATCTTTCATTGTTTGTATTTGGGTAATCAAAATATAATCAACAAAGAAAGGGTTTTATGTCATTACATGCATAAAAAGGTGGATCTTGATTGAAAGAAAAGTTCTGATTTTACAAAAGGTGATTGAGTGATACGATCCAAGTTTCAATTCCGCAAATTGTTTTAGAGAAAATTTTAAATAACTGTTTTAACCAATTCACCCCCCTCTTGGTTAATTGAAGTGTTGTGTTTTCACTTACTAGTCATGAGCACAAACACATAGTCGATGTCCTCTGCAAAAGCTCGAAATTTTTAGTCTGGCAGCCATTCGACATGTTGGGCATTAACCTCAGCATCATTTGCTACAAGCTGGCAATATATCATTGGGCCAAACCTATAGCATAGAAAAAGAGGAAAATGGGTGAATAAAGAAGAAAAATAGTCAAAGAGGAAGTAGAGAAGTTAATGAAGGCCAATTTCATCAGAGAAGTCATGTACTTTACCTGGCTTGCCAACGTCATGATGGTCAAGAAGACCAACGGCTAATGGTGTAACGATCTGCCACGTCGCTACTGTATTACTAACTCATAACCATGACATAAATTCATTTTAATAAAAAGAACACCCTTTGGTTACTTGTGAAAATGGTGATAAATTTGTCGCGAGCATACAACGACCATCATCATAGAATATACACGTAGATCAAGGTACTCATAGAACATTTCAAATATATGTACGCACTTACAAAAATGACCCTTTTGTTTTCTAATAGTGTTTTCTAATAGTTGCACTCTTACATTTTGCAAAAATGACCTTTTGCCCTTCATTTTGGCTTGATTTCTAGATCCAACAAATAATCATCAAAACATAAGAAATGCATGGATGAATCTTCCATATTTAAACAACAACATTTATAAATGTACAAAATATAAAACAACTAGAATTAATGGAAGTTTATAAGAAAACTACTAAAATCAAACGATATATGCTAGCATTATAATCATAAAAATAACTAAAATACGACACTTATCAGTTGGTACCTATGATGATCTCGAACTTCCATTCGTGGGAGCAGATAAGTAGTAGTAAGTTTCTTTGGAGGGAGGTCTTTTTGGTTAGAGCCTCTAGGCCGACGTGATGACATTGGAGTTACTTTTGGGAGAGTTGTGTTTTGTTATCAATCTCCTCCTTAGATGGTTCCTTGATGTCTTTTGATTGGGCATGTAAATCCCATGGATTAGATACATGTAAAAATGTATTTATACCTTGACATGTGAATGATGTATAGTGGTTTAATATATATGTGTGTGTGTGTGTGTGTGTGTGTGTGTGTGTGTATGTATGTATATATATATATATATATATATATATATACATATTTATGTGTTATTTGGTGAATGTATATCGCGAAAAATTTACCACCAATTTCGTAATTAAATTAGCAACTTTCTTTTAAAATTTCGTGTTTTAAAGTAGTGATATCATAGCGACAAGGCGGGTCGTTACACACATAATTAGCATTCAAAAGAAATAGAAGATGAAGGAGATTCGCAGACAAAGAAAAAGTGTAGTGATAATAAAATGAACAAAACAAAATTGCAAATTCCACAAAAATCAAGAAAAATAGAGTCTTCGATCACTATCGCCACGGAGGTGGTGGTAGAAGTAGATTCTGACGAAGTGATTCCTTTCAATATGTCTTTTTCAAAACTCTTAGTGGAGCTTCAAGTCCCAAAGCAGTCGAGACAACTTCCAACAATGGAGTTGTATGATGAATCATCTGATCCAAATGATCATTTGTTAGCGTTTGAATATGCATTATTGTACAAAGGAGATTCAACTTTGATAATGTGTCACGCATTTCTGCTATCACCTGTAACGACCCGCCTCGTCGCTACTGTATCACTAACTCTTAATTACTCACTTAACAGATTTTAATGTAAATCCTTTACATTTGATTATGAAAATGGTAGTAAATTTTTCGCGAATGCATAATCATCACCATGAAGCACATACGTAGATAAAAGTGCAATTAACATTGCAAGTCATTCATAGGTAAAAATGTGATTTAATTATGTTTACAAATATCCAATGTACAAGTTTTTCAAAAGAGACAAGAGACTAATCTACGAAAGAGTTGACTATCAAAACACAACTCTTTTCCGGGATCTGATTCATCGTCATCCCGGCAGCTCGACGGCTTTGACCAAAAGAGATCTCCCTCCATGTTACCTAATGTCGTCTGTCTGCTCACATGAACAAAAGTTTGCGATCATCACAGGTACCAATCCACACGGTACAAACAAAGCAAAAGTGAGTTTATCATGCAAAACATCAATAATAGATAACAATAGTCAGAGAAGGCAATCCAAACATCACGACGTCATCACAACACCCAAGCATTTCATCACGCAACCAGTATGGACAAACCATCCAAATACATTCCACAAGTCGGCCTATAATGCTTAGAATGATGCATGCTCCTGACTTATCTCTCAGCATGCAATGTGGTACCATCCCGGAAATAAACCATTATAGGCAGATGATGCAGCAGGATGTCAGGGTAACTCTGTCATGCATAGGCCGCTCCCCCTCACTGGTGATCAGCCATGGGTCTAAGTAAAGGAGTTCCCAACAGACGTGCCCCCCTAGTACTTTCATATTATGAAGCCAATCATCCTATTTCCGTTGTGCAAATGAAGTATGTCACATGGACATCATCAATGCATGACCTGGCCAGGAACAAATCCTTCCTTGCAAGGGTGACCCGCCATGCACCCATGTACATACATACCGCCCCAACATGGGCTCACCGATGAAGTGACCGTGGCTATAAACAAATCCTCCCTCGCAAGGGTAACCAATCGATCATTACCTCATCTGTGTATATACATAGCATACGACCACAGGTGCATCAATGTATGACCCGATCAGGAACAAATCCTTCCTCGCAAGGGTGACCTGTCATACATCCCCATGGGTATCCATGTATATCCACACACACATACCATAACCATGGTATCAATATTATCATCTCATAAATCATCCTTCACTATTCCAACATTATCATATACGATCATAACATGCACATCAATTGTAAACACAACATAAACTAGTGAGCCGAGATGGTTCATTCACCAGGCATCACTAGCCCGTCAGCTCAAAAGAAAGAAACGAGCTCAACAACTCCACAGAGAAGAAATGAACCTGGGAAAGGGACCCGGTATCTCTAAAGAGAGGAGACGAGCTCACTGCTCTAAAGAAAGGGAAGCGAGTTCAACACCTCTAAAGAGAAAGAGCGAGTGCGGAACCTTGGATTTTATAAAATGCCGAGTAAGGACCCCGGACAAGGACGAAACTTTGGATTTTATAAAATACCGAGGATAGACCTAGCACTATGCAATTGATTACATAAGCGTTTGTAATCGATTAAAACAGACAACACTTACTTGATACAACAGGTAAGACTTTTGATTGTATTAGTACCATGAACCTGCACAAGGTTGTCCGGGTTACGAATGCCGAGTTATACAAGGTAGGCCTTTGGTGGGTAATCTGAACCCGACAGCGAGTGTGTATGATGATTAGCTAAGTTTGACATCTGACACTATTGGCGTGTGACACACGTGCCAAGGCCATCTAAAATAGACCACTTCTCTACGAACCCGGTAGCTCTCTCTCTCTCTTAAAGAAAGGACACGAGCTCAGCCGAGAAGGAAACCCGGTAGCTCTCTCAAAGAAAGGGAACGAGCTCAACCGAGTAAGGAAACCCGGTAGCCCTCTCAACCCGGTAGCCCTCTCAAAGAAAGGGAACGAGCTCAACCGAGTAAGGAAACCCGGTAGCCCTCTCTCAAAGAAAGGAAACGAGCTCATCCGAGTAAGGAAACCCGGTAGCCCTCTCTCAAAGAAAGGAAATGAGCTCATCCGAGTAAGGAAACCCAGTAGCTCTCTCTCAAAGAGAGGAAACAAGCTCATCCGAGTAAGGAAACCCGGTAGCTCTCTCTCAAAGAGAGGAAGCGAGCTCATCTGAGTAAGGAAACCCAGTAGCTCTCTCTCAAAGAGAGGAAACGAGCTCATCTGAGTAAGGAAACCCGGTAGCTCTCTCTCAAAGAGAGGAAACAAGCTCATCCAAGCAAGGAAACCCGGTAGCTCTCTCTCTCAAAGAGAGGAAATGAGATCATCCAAGTAAGGAAACCCGGTAGCTCTCTCTCAAAGAGAGGAAACGAGCTCATCCGGGTAAGGAAACCTAGTAGCTCTCTCTCAAAGAGAGGAAACAAGCTCATCCAAGTAAGGATACCTGGTAGCTCTCTATTAAAGAGAGGAAATGAGCTCATCCGAGTAAGGAAACCCGGTAGCTCTCTCTCAAAGAGGGGAAACGAGCTCATCCGAGCAAGAAAACCCAGTAGCTCTCTCTCAAAGAAAGGAAACGAGCTCATCCGAGTAAGGAAACCTGGTAGCTCTCTCTCAAAGAGAGGAAACGAGCTCATCCTAGCAAGGAAACCCGGTAGCTCTCTCTCAAAGAGAGGAAACGAGCTCATCTGAGTAAGGAGACCTAGTAGCTATCCCAAAGAAAGGAAACGAGTCCAGCAGCTTGAAAGAAAGGAACGAGCCGCACTAGACTCTACAGCCTGACAAACTTATTCATTGGTTGACAGAATGAGTCCCTGGACTCAAGAAATTGGCTTCCACCAACAAAAGACTACTCTGGGTCACATCCCGCGCATGTACTACATAACAAACACACCACTAAAAAGTGGACATGCCTTGTCAGCCGTGTTTATAAGCAACAGAGTTTGTAGCAGAGGGTGCTTTTCCCTTTCTTCTTCCTTGAGCTTTCCTTTCTTTTCTCTCTAAAACTTACCCAGAAAATCGCTCTTCCTCAACCCCTTTGTATTACCTTCAGCCTCGAGGACTACCATATCTGCCAGGAACCCCCTACATTAAGAAGAACTTCGTGACCCGAACAGAGGCTGGTGAACACCCTTCTTAAGGTTTGAAAAAGAATGGACACGCTCACGAAGACGGTGTTTCAGCATCGCCTAACTGTAGGATGAACTCTTGGTTAGGTAAGGGGAGTTTATTATGTTTGATAACAACTTTAGATACCATGGTGGGGGGCTAGGGAGTCTGACCATGAAGATAATTGCATGTCTATGGTGTGTGTTGTTTTTCCCCAGAAAAACTAAGCCTTTTAATGAACAAGACGTGATGTGTTTTTATGTTTGTTGGTTGGTGTTTTGTGTGAAGAGTTTGATGGTGTTCTTGTGGGGAGAGTTGATGCATAAGAACTCCCCGTGCATGCGTGTGAAGCCGGTATTTTGATTCTGCAAAACTCCTAAAACACCTTTTTAGTAGTGTTTGTGAAGGTGCCGGATACCGGGTTGGGTATATCGGGCTGAGCTCACTACGTAGAGTATATATATATATATATATATATATATATATATATATATATATATATATATATATATGGAAAGTGACTCTTAGTAGTCAATTGTTGGCGGATGTCAAATACCAGGTTCTTTAACCGGAGTTGGTTATTTTCTTCGTTAGAGTTGTGGAGCTCAAGTTCTTTGTAAAAGCCATCGGGTTCCCTAACCCAGATGAGCTCATGCTTTCTTGGTAAAAGAACTAGTGGGTTCCCTAATTCGGATGAGCTTGTATCTTTTCCTTGTGAGCTACTGGGCTTCTTTACTCGGCAGAGCTTGTATCATTTCCTTGTGAGATACCGGGCTCCTTTACTCGGCAGAGCTCATGTCTCTTTCGTGTAGGGTATCGGGCTTCCATAATAGCTAGAACTTGTATCTCTTTTCTTTGTGAGTTATTGGGTTTCCTTTACTTAGATGAACTCGCTTCCTTTCTTTGAGAAGCTATCGAGTTTCCCTTACTCGGCATTCGTACCAGAACAACTGATATGCGTTTGTCGTGTGGCTTCAAAACAATTAAACTAAGTTAATTCTGTAGCACAGGATTAACCTAGGTTGACTCAGAGACAC
Source organism: Glycine latifolia (assembly GCA_013407115.1). Lineage (NCBI taxonomy): Eukaryota > Viridiplantae > Streptophyta > Magnoliopsida > Fabales > Fabaceae > Glycine > Glycine latifolia. The sequence goes on from CM023943.1 coordinate 9,005,111, forward strand.
AATCAATATGGTTCCAACTTCAATTCACTAGTAAATAAAAGGGGGATTTTTATCAAACAGTTTGCATGCGCTAAATGAAAAGTACAAAAACACAAACTACGATTAAAGATCAATTCAGAAACTAACAGAATTGATAACAAGTAATGTAAAATAGATTAAAGAGCATTAATCCAACCCACCAAACCAATAAATTAACCCATAAATTAATTAAAACCACAACCCTAATTGAAATATCATCCAATTAATCTGTGATTTATATTCGAAATTAGGAAATGAATCCATAAACTAATCCGCTTTTAATCCTAAACGCATTCATAATCATGAAAACAGAGTAACAATTGAAGAAGAAAGTGAACATTCACACAGAATTTGAAATACTAAACCAGAACTCAAATTCTTCTCTTGCTTGGGTTGGATCCTTGGATTGATTGATTATTTAGCCTTCCATGATCATCATCAATGAAAGCCCCATGAAATAAGTGCACGAAAATGGAAGAAGGGAAAATGAAAATGAAGAACAATGAAGAACAAGGAAGAACACTTGAGAGAAAATAAGAGAAAGAGTTTTGATTCTAAAAACTTAAAAAGAGAAATGTAAAACTGTTTTTGCAAAATGAAATGTAATGTCATAATTCCTCCTAATGTCACTAATATATAGTGACTAAGTCTGAAGAAAAGAATGGGCCATGAACAACCCATCAATTCTAATTATTTATGCTATTTACACCAATAAAAGTCCAACTCGCAGCCCAAAATACAAGTGCAGTGGTTCTGACTTCAAAGCCTAAAATTACCTTCCAAATGGTAGAATTGGCCTTTGCTTATCTCTGGAAAACTTGTAGATCTTTTCATTATCTTTCCAAGGACTACAAGAACGCTCAATTCGGACTTCTATAGAGCTGTGTAGGTCCTGTACAAGGTAGATACGTCAAGTGAGCATAAAATCCAAAAATATGCAACAATTAGCAATTAACCCACTAACTTGCCTAAGACAAAAACTGAATTAGAATGGGAAAATCAAAGTCCAAGAGAAGTCAAATAAGCTAAGAATGATAGAAAAATATTTAACTAAAGGCACTCCATCAACTGCCCAATTAGCACGATGCTCAATCTCCACTGGAAGGTGGCATGCCTTATTAAAAGCCACCCTATAGGGAGACATTCCCAAAGGTGATCATTAAGAGGTCCTCTAAGCCCATAAAGGATCTTCAAGTAGCTTGTTTCAATCCTTCCTGTTAGGTTGCACTACCTTCTACAACACTTGCTTGGTTTCTCTATTCAAACCTCCGATTGCCCATTGTTTTAGGGTTGATAAGTTTTAGCAACTCTATGCACAACCCCATACTTTTGGATCAAGGATGTCAATGACCTGTTACCAAAATGGCCCCCCTAATCACTGATAATGGCCCTAGGTACACCAAACCTGTAAAAAATATTGGATCTCGCAAAATCCACAACAACTTTAGAATCATTAGTTATGGTGACCTTAGCTTCAACCTATCTAGAAACATAATCAACAATAAGTAAAATATATGAAAAACCATGAGAAATAGAAAACAAACCCATAAAATCAATATCCCACACGTAAAAAATCTCACAGAAAATAATGGGTTTCTGAGGCATCTCATGCCTTTGTGTAATGGTCCCTCCTACTCTTTGACACTGCTCACAAGTAGTGGTAAAGTGATGAACATCTCTAAACATGCGGGGCCAATAGAACCCACAATCCAATACCCTCCTAGCGGTCCACTGAGCACCAAAATGACCGCCGATAGGTATGCCATGACAAAACTGAAGAATAAACTGAATTGCATGATCTGGCACACACCTGCAGATCACTTGGTCACTACCAAACCTCCACAAATAAGGAGCATCCCACACATAATATTTAGCATCACTCTTTAGTTTATCTATTTGAGATCTAGATGCATGAGGTGGAACAATAAATGCAACAATGAAATTCACAATGTTAGCAAATGCATCAAATGCTCATAAGGGAAATTATAAGGACTCAACAAGTCCCTCAATCCTACTCAAATGATCAACAACCAAGTTTTTTGCACCACTCATGTCCTTAATCTCAATATCAAACTCCTGAAGAAGAATCATCCACCTGATTAATCTAGGTTTAGCATCAGGCTTCTTCAATAGGTACTTCAAAGCAGTATGGTTAGTAAAGATAGTAATATGGGAGCAAAGCAAATAAGATTTGAATTTATCTAAAGCAAAAAAATAGCCAAAAGCTCATTCTTAGTGGTGGTGTAGTTAACTTGGGCTGCATCTAATTTATTTGAAGCATAAGCAATGACATGGGATAGTTTATCAACTCTCTGTGACAACATAGTTCCAAGTGCATAATTCGAGACATCACACATGAGCTAAAAGGGAAGTTCCCAATCTGGTGGCTGGATGATCGAAGAGGTAGTTGTAACGCCTAAAATTTTTTGCTTATTTTATACAGAAATTTATTTTATCAAATT
>CM023943.1:9025932-9042718 GCA_013407115.1 Glycine latifolia
CAATAATATTAGAGAGTTTCCGCCCCAGTAAATTTGTGTGTTTGTGTTTGTGTGAGTGCACCAGTGTGTGTGAGACAGAAAGTGGGCCTGTGAGATATCAGTTTATCAAATCCCTGATATCAGGATTTGCTATGGGATCAAACTCTCCCTCTCTGAAGATGCCTATGGAGATGAAGCACCCCCAGGAAGATGATCACTGCCGGAAACAACACAAGTGGTGTGCTGTGTGTGCAGTGTGAATGGAAAAGAGAGAGTTAGGATCGTTGTGTACCTTTCACCATGAATGAAGCTGTATTTATAAGATGATACCTGGATCCTGGAAAGATATTGTTGAGGCCCATTATCTTTTGTAAAGATATTCAGATTATCTAATATATGAACGGAATTGGTTGTGATTATATCTTTTGTTTTATCTTCTATCTTTTGGTGGTTGCAGTATTTAAATACTCAACTGGGCCTATCCGTAACAGATGCCCCTCAGCCCAGTTATCTAGTACTCTGGATGACTGGGATGTATCAGATGGATAGGTCCAAACTAGATTGAGTCCAGAATCTTCATACCGTTGTAGGTTAGTATTGTTATCTCATGCCGAGATAATTAATTCAAATTGGGACGAGGCACTTTCAACCGATGTCGAACTTATTTCTTGCCGAGTTTGGCTCTATTTATCCTTCGCCGAGATGTTGTTGTTTGCTCCATTGCCGAGGTGTACATCTTTTCAGATGTTAACATGGTCCGATCTCTTAGCTGTATCCGAGCTATTTATTTTCGTATAATTTTTCATCCTATCCAAATTCCTTTAGGAAGCCGAGATAAATTTATATAAGATTGTGATGAGACCTTCGGCCTTCTAGTTTATTCTGAGGTTATTTGAAAAGACAAAAGGTTGTCCTTTCACCATTTCCTTGGCATCGTTTCTTACTCCAAGCATTTAATGCGCCGTTTCTATATCTCACGCTTCCATCATGAGCTTTGAAATTACTTCCTAATTTGCCCCTTGTATGAGTTGGGAAATGTCATATGTGCCCCTGATATCAGATCATATCTTGTGACCCACGTTTTTTGAAAACGTTTCGTGAAGTTTTTCTTGGTTTTGGCGGTTACCACTATTTCAGCTTCCTCACATCCCTTTTACCTTCTCTGACCTTTCCTTCATTCTTTCGACGTTTTCTCTCACTATCATCTTCTCTGTATCAGCATTCTCTGAAGTTGCATTTTCTTGAAGTTTCCCAGGTATTTACTACGTCCCTCTTTTTGATCGCATTATACTCTCTTCTCTTTACACCTTCGCAATCCCTTTGTAGTTCTGTTCCTTTAGTTATTTGTCTAGGCATTCTGCTTTAGGGTGTTTTCTCTTCTTTACTTCTCATATTGTATTAGGGTTTCTCCCTGTGCCCTTTTTGATAATGGGAATCACCCCTGAAGAAGAAGCTTTTGTGCGCAACAATGTTCCTCCCAAAACTGTATTTTGGCTTTGGGGTATCCCAGTTTCTGATGAGGAAAAGAGGAAAGATTTGTTACGAGCACCATCAGGTTCTAGTAATTTCAAAGCCAACCTTCCAAAACCTTGTAATCCTCCCAAAGTAGGTTCATCTTCATATCAGAAAAATAAGGCACCTTTAGTCAAACCCAAAATATCCTCTGATGTTTCTCCATTTTCAAATATTGTTAGTGTTGTTCCTTCTAACTTGATTGGAAAAGAAAGGAAACTTGAACATTTTAAGACTCGATTTGAACCCTGTTCCAAGTGTTTAGATGACTTTTTGTATTTTACTAGTGTGCACCAAGATAAACGAGCCGAGGCTGTACTTGACACATGTCGACATAACCCAGTCCGAATAGCTATTTCAACTAGAGTTCTTAAGACCTCTTTACCGAATGCCGAGGTTGCTAGGCCGATCTCTTACACCAATTTGGCATTGGTCATTTCTTCTCCTCTTCGTCTTCCGCCCACTCCTCCAGGTATCTTTACTAATCTTTTTCCTTTTATTTTGTCGTAGGTCATTATGGACATTCCTTATGTGGAAATGGTAGATGAATCCCAGTCGACAGGATCTCAATCCAACCTCCCCCCTTCTTCTTTACTTGCCAAATTTCCATGGGTTACATACGAAGTACTTCGTACTTCATCTATTCTAACCCCAGGAAATATAGCATCAATCCCCATAGGTAACCAAGACGGATTCTCCATTCGTCCTCCTACCCCGAACGAGCCTATTTGCTCTTGTGCCGGGGAAAAGGAACCTAACTATTTTTTCTTTTGTAAGGATGTGGTCACGCGTCTTGGCATCCGATTTCCTTTATCGGATTTCGAAATGAGATTACTAGATCATCTTCAATTATCCCCTTCACAATTACATCCCAATAGTTGGGCTTTTGTCAAATCTTTTGAGGATCTTTGTGAAGAATTACAAATACCTTGTACTGTCTTGCTTTTCCTATACTTTTTCTCTGTCCAGGCCGGTCGTACAGGCTGAGAAGCTTCTAATAAGAAAGGGTGGACTTCACTTCAAAGCCGACCCGGTCGTCGTCTCTTTCGTATCTTCACCGATTCCTTTAAAAACTTTAAAAACAATTTCTTCAAGGTTGCAGCCGAACCAGACAAGCAACCATTCTTTCTTCAGGGTCCAGAAGCACCTGGTGTTAAATGGAGATTTCCCCTCTACTGGACCCGAGCTCATCATTCTAATCTCCCTTCCTTTTACCGAGTTGAGGAATGTAATCTTTCTGATAGTGAGGCATCAGCTCTTGTTCAAATTCAACTGCACCAGGAAGCTCAAGGTTGTGTATAAAAACTTTACATGCTCGTCATTTTGTTTTTCTTTTTGCTAATCGATTCTTTGCCTTTCAGCTGCCGAGATGGAAGAAGATCCTACCATCAACTTGAACCGTCGTCGTTCCAAGAAAACTACTGTCGAGAAAACCGCTGATTCCCGTGTGACTATGTCCATAAGATGCCGGCAAGGAAAACCAAGAAGCGCCGAGTTGAGGTACCGGCCTCCAGTGATCTTCAAGAGACGGCCCCCACAAGGTTGGCCGGGGAAATAGCTACGACCGGGACGCAAGCTGTATTTTTAACTGGGCACGAGAACCAGGAAACCCCGGCCGCCCCTTTAATTACAATCGAAGACGTAGCAATGGATTCATCTGCCGATGTTTCTGCTACAGGTATCCCAGTTGCCGTCCCCAAGGAGTCTTCATTAACCTTGGGATGCCTCTGGGAAAAAGGGGTTGAGGATCTTTTTCCTTATACCAAAGCTCCAAAGCGTTTTTATGATGGGACCCCCTTCTCAGATGACGACATCCGGGAACTTGATCAACTCCACTTCCAGGCTTTTAAGAGTGCTACTTTGGTACCGAGCTTAGTATCTTTAAATGCTCGGTACAACAAAGTTAAAAATGATGGCCTCAAGCTCAAGAATGATAACCAACGGTTGGCTGACGAGAACAAGAAGTTATCCGAAGAATCTCTAATGCTGAAAGAAAAACTTACCCTTTCTCATCGAGACTTGTCAACCATGAAGGAGGAGGTCGTATCTCTCCAAGGTGAACTTCAAGCGGCGAATAGAAATGCCAATTTTTTCAAAGCCTCTGCTGATACTGCAACGGTTGAAGCCAACAAAGCTCGGGTAGAACTATCTTCTTTGGACCAAGACCTTGCTTCGTTGAGGGTTCTCTATGAGAAATCTCAACAAGAGTTAACTTTTGCCAAGAAGGAGGCAGCCGATTTTCAAGACACATTGGGGACCGTTGCTGAGGATGCATTTTCTAATGCCGTGGAGCAAATTCAATTCTTGAACCCGGGAGTTGCTTTAAATTTAGAAGGAGCTGATTGCCGATCCTATGTTGAGGACGGCAAATTCATCCCTTATGTTGATCCCGAGGTCACCTCTCCAGATGATAATCAAGAGCCGATCATGGATGATCAAGTGAACAAATGAAGGGCCGGAATGCCGGTTTGCTCTATAACATTTTATTTCTTCTGAACAATTTTAATTCCTGTCTTTTGATTTGTGCCGTTGGATTCCGTACTTTGAATAATTTATTTAATGCATGTCACTTTGCTGTTATTGACTTGCTTATTCGAATATCGCCTTTGGTTCCAATGACCAAGTGTTTTTAATCGAATCATCTGTTCGAATGTTGTTTTTGGAACCGAGTTCCTGTCCTAGCAACTGTTTAATGTATTTCGTAATAATTTAAGGATATAATTCTTTCGATGTACTCGATGACTTATCCATGATTATATACGCCGGTTTGATCAAGACCGAATTAATACATAATAGCGACTAGGCTCTCAAAAAATTGTGCACAATGTATAACATCCTTGATAGGATTTTATTTATTCTTCGAAGATTATTAAAATTCATGGTGTCAATGGAAAATTTATGCCGGGTTTGTATTCCTCGTCTTATTTATCCAATGAGAAACGCGTGAATACATGGAAAATTCGTGGTGTCAATGAAAAGTTTATGCCGGGTTTGTATTCCTCGGCTTACATAACCAATGAAAAACACATGAATATATTGAAATTCGTAGTATCAATGGAAAATTTATGCCGGGTTTGTATTCCTCGGCTTATTTATCCAATGAGAAACTTATAAATACATAGATCACGATTCTGATGGATTCGCCTGGATCCCAGCTTATGAATCGATCATAGACAATTACGTGAAAATAATTTATTTATAGATTCGGGCTTATTGCCGGGAAATGTGATAAGAACAATAGACCTCCTTGCCTTCCAAAGTTTCTAAAACGTAGGCTCTTTGCCCCAAGTTTTGGGTTACCCGATATGGTCCTTCCCAATTGGGTGCTAATTTCCCATCTCGGGCATTTTTGTTGCCGATGTCCGCACGTCGTAGTACGAGATCGTCCTTCTCAAAGGATCTTGGTTTTACCCTTTTATTAAATTTTTGAGCCGAGATATTCTTCGTGTGTAGATCCCGGCGATGTGCTGCAATCTGGACTTCTTCTATCATATCTAGCTCGGCAGCTAATGCCTTATTGTTGTCTATATTCGATATTTGTCTCCTCCAAGATGGCTGGCCGATCTCAACAGGTATTATGGCTTCGCAACCATAAGTCATCCTGAATGGAGTCTCCCGGGTGGATGTTTGAGCCGTGGTTCTGTATGCCCACAACACATAATAAAGTTGCTCTACCCAGTTCGGGTCGGCCTCTTGTATTCATTTTTTCAATCCGTCGAGAATGACTTTGTTCACTGCTTCTGCCTGACCATTAGACTGTGGGTGCTTTACTGATGCAAAGTGGTGTTTTATGTGGAGTCTAGCCATCATTTCCTGGAATTTTTTATCTGTAAATTGCGTTCCGTTGTCGGTGACTATTTCTGCCGGAATTCCAAATCTTGCTGTAATACTGCGTTCAAAGAACTTTTGGACACGGGCCGAGGTGATGGTAGCCAGAGGCTCGGCCTCAATCCATTTAGTAAAGTAATCCACGGCCACTATTAGCCATTTCATTTGGCATTCCGTTGCTTTAAATGGTCCTAAGAGGTCCATTCCCCATTTGAAGAAAGGCCATGGTGCTGTGATTAATTTTAACTCAGATGGAGGAATCCATAGTATCCGCGCATGTTTTTGACAGGTGTCAAATTTCTTTACATGTTCTGCAGCGTCTGCTTGCATCGTCGGCCAAAAGTATCCGGCGCGAAGGGCTTTTAATGCCAAAGCCTTTGCTCCTATATGCTGGCCATTAATACCCTCATGTATCTCGGTAAGTACGTACTCAGTTTGATCAGAGCTTAAGCATAATAATAACGGGGTGTGGAGACCTCGTCGGTATAGCTCACCATCAACAATTGTGTACATTGAAGCATCTCGGGTTAGCCTTTTTGCTTCTATTTTGTCATCCGGCACTATCCCTTGTTCCAAATAGTTTATGATCGGCCTCCGCCAATCTTCGGCTATTAAAACCACCATAATGCATGCAGGTTGTGCGAGTTCCTGTTGGATGACTGTTCTGTGATTACCTGTTCCTTTCGTACTTGCTAGCTTTGATAATATGTCGGCTCGGGTATTTTCTTCTCTTGGAATATGGGCTATGGTGAATTCATCGAATTCGGATATTATTTCTTTAACTTTAACAAGATGTTTTGCTAACAGAGGGCCCTTGGTTTGATACCGCCCTTCGATTTGTGCTGAGACCAATTGTGAATCAGTAAAGACATTCACTTTTAGTGCTCCCTGTTCTCTAGCCTGGTTTAACCCGGCGATCAGTGCTTCATATTCTGCTTGATTGTTAGATGTCGGAAAATTGAGCTGTAGTGATTGCTCGAGTGATACTCCCTCGGGATTTTCAACAATGATCCCGGCTCCACTTCTTTTAGAATTAGAGGACCCATCAACATATACTTTCCACACATTATTTGTTGACTGGGTGGAAAATGTCAGGGTCAATTCTACTATGAAGTCGGCCAAAGCTTGAGATTTGATTGCATTGCGAGCTTCATATTTGATGTCGAACTCGGATAATTGAATGGCCCAATTCATCATCATCCCTGCTAAATCCGGCTTGTGTAATACTTGTCGGATAGGCTGATTTGTTCTTACCACTATGGTGTGGCTTTGGAAATATGGACACAGTTTCTTAGCCGTGGTGAGTAAAGCGAAAGCCACTTTTTCGAGCTTTTGGTAACGCAGCTCCGAGTTCTTGAGAGCTCGGCTTACAAAGTATATTGGCAACTGACACTTATCCACTTCTCGGACCAAAACTGCGCTTATGGCTTCTTCCCCTACTACAAGGTACAGGATGAGAGTTTCTCCATGCTCCGGCTTCGAGAGAACTGGGGGTGAGGCCAGACATCTTTTTATTTCCTGAAATGCCTCTTCGCATGCCTGATTCCATCCTATCTTGGCTTCCTTTTTTAATAACTTAAAGAATGGTAGGGCTTTTTCTGCGGCTTTTGGGAGAAACCGTGTCAAGGCCGCCATCCTTCCTGTTAATTGTTGGATTTCTCGTTTATCAGTAGGAAATTGCATGTCGAGTACGGCTTTGCATTTATCCGGGTTTGCCTCTATTCCTCGGTGTGTTAACATGAACCCTAAGAATTTCCCGGCTTTCACCCCAAAAGCACATTTCAGGGGATTCAAACGGATACTGTCCTGTCTTAGCTTGCAGAATGTTTCCTCCAGATCTTGGATGTGGTCTCTTTTTTTACCTATTTTAACAATCATGTCGTCGATATATACTTCGATATTGCGTCCGAGTTGATCAGTGAAGACCTTATTCATCATTCATTGATAAGTAGCTCCTGCATTCTTCAATCCAAATGGCATCACCTCGTAATAGTAATTTGCTTCAGTACCTCGGAATGCTGTCTTTTCTCGATCTCCCGGGTACATCGGTATCTGATTATATCCGGAGTAAGCATCCATGAAAGATAACGACTGAAATCCGGCAGAATTATCTACTAGCTGGTCGATACTCGGCATTGGATAAGAATCCTTTGGACAAAACTTGTTCAAATCTGTGTAATCAACACAAACTCGCCATTTCCCATTGGACTTTTTCACCATCACCACATTAGAGAGCCAAGTGGTGTATTGTATTTCTCTTATGAACCCGACCTCTAGCAATTCCTTGATGTGTTTCTCTAATGCCTGCCTTCTGTCCGGGCCAAGCTTCCTATTTTTCTGAGCCACAGGTTTGGAGTCAGGGTACATGGCTAGCTTATGACAGCAGAATGTGGGGTCAATTCCAGGAATCTCGGATGCTTTCCAAGCGAACACGTCCTGGTTTTCTCTAAGGCATTGGATTAGCTTGCCTTTGATTTCTAAATTATTCTGTGCGCCTATTTTTGTAATTTGATCTAGAGATCCTCCGATCTGAACATCTTCCAATTCATTTACTGGTTCCGATCTCCATTCTTTAACATCTCGCATATCCAACTCCACAAGATTAACCGGCTTGCGAGATGCCGGTCTCTCTATTTGTTGGTCCGAGGGATCTCCCTGCCGAATCCGAGGTGGAGAAGTGTTGCGCGTTTTATGCGAATATGTTTACGGCAAGTGCACCGATCGTTTAACAAGTAATAAAGTGTAAGTAAAGTATCGTCTCCACAGGGATTGGAAAGATTTCGCAATAATTATAAAGATTATATTTGAACAAGAAAAAGAAAAAGTACGCAAAGTAGTTGGATGATTGTGTTGAATTGAGAAAGAAAATTGAACAAACAGTAAATTTAAAATCGAAAGATTACCAATGAGAAATAATTGTGGTCAGGCACAATCCCGTATAAGTATTACCTCCTTCAATTGACTGATTATTTTATCTTGAAGTTTACATAAGATCAATCTCTCCTATATTCGTAAATCCTAGAACTTCTAGAGTCATAACCAGCGATTCAACCCTTTAATTCGATCGAGAACCCTAACCTTCTAGCGATTCTGTCAAACTAAGAATTCAGAGAACAAATCTTATGGGTTCGTGTTATGTTTATTCGGAGAATAAGTCTTTTCTTTTTTTTAGTTAATTCCTAATGTCTTAGTTAATTAACCCTTTAAACTGAGTTTGTAACCTAATGTCTTAGCGAAACTAATCAGTTCAAGCAATTAAAGAACATATTATAACCTCCGCACTCATGCATCCCTATGCCTAGGTGAAGAGCAAGTGTTAATCTTAACAGGTCCGATGTTATAATTCCAACGTGTCCATTGCGAAGTGTAACTCTAAATACTCATTCAGAGTGATCAATTCTAAACAAGATTATAATTAAGCACAGAAAAGAGTTAAAATAAACAAAACATATGCATTTAATACCAGTCAATTTACAGAAGGAAACTCATACGTTCATGGCCTTTCCACAATAAGATGATTAGCTAGTCATAGGCTTCAAGAACACCAAAGCATTTGGATGAAACATGATTATGCAGAACTTTGACTCCAAATCTTGATTCCTAGGGTTTGCTCTTACTAAAACTCCCTATTCTGTGTGCAAATCCCCCAAGCTAGGTCTCTGTGTGTGTGTCCGATAATCCCCAAAAACACTCATATTTATCGAGTATTTTAATTACAGTAACAAAGCAAAAACCTTCTGCATAATTTCGAAGCAAATATTCATTATTTAAGGAAAGAAATCATAACCACGCGGCTCGCGCGCGATACCACGCGACTCGCGTGGTCTGACAGAATGTAATGGCGCGACGCGCGTGAATGTTGACGTGCCTCGCGTGGATGGTTAGAGCTGAAAATGGCTTAAATCTGGAGTTCTCACGCGGTTCACTTGAAGAATGGCGCGACGCGCGTGACGTTGCAGATCTTGTTTCTTTCTTTATTTGCTTTGAATTCCCTCTTTTTGGCCTGCAAATGCTCAATTAGTATTAGAATGCCTTATGTGACACAAAATACTAAATATGCCTAATTTCTAGAGCTATTTTCTAACTATTCAATACAAATATGACCTAAACTAAGCTATTATTTAAGATGTGTTTGCAACACATCAAGAAGATGGGCCGCCCTCCGTTTCTCGGATTGTATTGAAATAGCATTGTCGAGACTCCTTCTGGTCACCGCAAATCGTAATAACTCGGCCAAGGTGTCTGATCATCTTCATCTTCTGGTGCTTGGTGGACATTAATATATCCCATTTATGAAGTGTTGGCCTGCCTAATATGATATTGTATGGTGAGGTGAACTTGCCTACGGTAAATGTGACTCGGCCTGTTTTGAACCCTTCTTTTGTTCCCAACGTGAGTTGGAGGTTGATTGCGCCTTTCAGACCGGTGCCTCCTCCATTAAAACCGATTAACATAGTTTGGCACGGCTTTAAGTCGTTTTCACTCAAATTCATATTTTTGAACGCACTTAAATTGAGAATGTCGGCCGAGCTGCCATTATCAACAAATATTCTCTTAACTCAGAAATTTGCCATGGTCCCGGTTATGACAAGACCGTCTTCATGTCCGGGCACTACGCCTTTCATATCGTCCTCTATGAAATAGATTAGCGGTGGTGCAGTTTTCTTGCTTTCTTTGAATTTGGGTTGATCTCTTACCGACATAACTTCCTTGAGATATTTCTTTCGCTGACTGGCGGTGTCGCCTCCACCTCCCATGCCTCCCGAAATCACATTACATTCGAATTCGGGTTCTGGGAATTCATCCTTTTTAGTTTTCTTCTATCTCGGTCTTTATTCTCCTGCTGACTTTTTCTTTTTCCTTGGTGCCCTTGGGTCCGGATAACATATTGCCGAAGTTTTCCTTCGCGGACAAATTGCTCTATCGCATCACAAAGTTCCCGGCACTGGTCAGTCGTATGACCCGACCCACTGTGAAAATCACAATATCGGGAATAATCTAATCCTTCCTTTCTCATTATCGGACGAGGACGTTCGACTTTCCTCATCTCTGTAAATGCAACTTCCTTCCATATTTGGCCTCGTGAAGCATTCAGTGGAGCATACTTGTCAAATTTCCACTCGAACTTTTTGGGCCTGAGGTTCGGGTCTTGGAAGTTTCTTGGAGGTCGGTTAGCGAGAAAATTTGATGGTTTTCGATTGGATTGTGCATTCTCATGACGTCGGTTTCTTGGTGATGTCGGTTTCTTATTCTCCCTCGGGGCCGAGTTAGCGATTTCCATCTGTTCCAACTTCAAATATTTCTTGGATCGGATCATAAACTCATTTAAAGTTTTTACAGGATCTTTGTAAATGGATTTGGCGAGACGGGATGACCCATTGAGCCCGGCCAAGATGAGATGTACATGGACCTTTTCCTCCAAACCCTGTACTTGCAAGGCGGCTTCTTTGAATTGGTCCATATAGCTCTGTAATGTTTCTCCGGTCTTCTGGCGTATTTTCCCTAATATGAACTCAGATTTGGGCTGCTTCTTGCTTGTTGCAAAATTCAACAAGAACTTCTGTCCAAAATCTTCAAAATTTTGGATAGACTGTGGCGGCAACGTATGAAACCAAGCTTGAGCGGCTCCAGTCAGAGTAGTAGCAAAAATCCGAGAAATTATAGGCTCGTCGATCCCTCAGACACACATTTGCATATCAAATTCGTCTATATGCACCCGGGGATCTTGGCTCCCATCGTATTTGGATAAAAAAGAACTATCGAAATCCTCCAAGAATTGGGCTTCTACTATCTCGTCGATGAATGGGCTGTTATTTTGATGACCTCGGCGGTATTTCCTCTTATATGTCTCATCTTCTCGTCTGGGCCGACGTATAATTTCCCTTGCTGACCTGTCGACAACGGCGTGCTCTGGGATTCGGGCTGACAAAGCGGGCCGAGGTCCTTCCTTGCGTGAATGGGGTCTGACCCGTTCGGATTGACTGGCTGTTTCCCTATTACCAGCCTCAGCTGTGGGTGCCGAGTCATTGGTTTCATGCCTTCTTTCTACTGAATTCGGTTGCTCGTTGTGCGTTGTCGTTGGTCGCTCAATATTAGAACCCGACTGTTTGGACAAGTTCTGAGCATCCTCCTGTCGTTGAAGCTCGTAACGTTTCTCCAAGTTCTCTAACCGAGATAAAATAGAGTTCAACACATTGTGGATGAAACCCTGATTGTTGTCTAATTCTACCTCAGCATTTGATGGGGGAATACGGGCTGGTGGTATCGTTGGAGAGGAAGCGGTATGGGACGCCGCGTCTTCTGCTACCACGTTCTCCAGATTCCCCTTCCCGGGTGGTGGTGCCTCATGTCCAGCGATCTGATGGCTTCTGGTGTTAACCATGGTGATTTGGTGGGATTCGAAATTTATCGTTCCCATAGAAAATAAGTTTTATTAATTTTAAGATAACTTTATCTATATAAAATTGATATTTACATGTTAAATAACTCACAGAATTTTTACACGTTATTTATTTGAAAACAGAAAGTTGGGAAGAGTGTGTATTTTTTGTAATTCAATCATATCAATAAATACGGATACTACTTAAAATGTATTTAATAATCTTATTAAATATTTATAATCAAATTAAAATATGAATATTAAATGATTTTGGTATTTTTAATAAGATAGCTAGTTCTATTTTTGGTCAAAACTTTTACTTTTGCTTCTCTGGAGCGTTAGTTATCATTTATATTTTATTTTTCACTAGTAAAAGAAAAGGATAAAGTATATTTTTTTTGACATTTATGGTTTGAGTCTTCAAACTTTGCAGAGAATGGTCAACATTCCAGAACTTTTTTCCCATTCAATGTTTTCGTCATTTTAATCCTTGTAGTTGTTACATGATGATGTGAAATTATTATTATTATTATTATTTTATTTTGATTATGTTTTCTGACAATTTTAAGGCTTTAACTTCCTACACCAGTAGGATTTCTAATACACCCAACATTTTACGCAAATGATAAAAATACCCTTCATCCTTTTTAACATACACCGGCAGCTATTTTCTCAAGCTTTTTCTTCCACGCTGCTTCTTCGTTCTTGTTGCTTCTTGTGGTTGTTTGTTGTTGGTTGTTGCTTCTTAGTTGCGTCTTGCATTGTTGGCTTGGTTGTGGAGGTCATGGTTAGCATTGGTGGAGGGTGCATTGGCCGCTGCTGTCGTCGGAGGTAAGTCTACAACGTGATCACTGTAGCTCGTACCATACGGATTGGCAATCCGTAAGATGCTTATGGTGTGCCAATCCATATGAGTGTTTTTTTAATTTTTTTTATTTTTTAGTGTTTTGTTTTCAATTTTTTAAAAGTATTATTAATTAATGTATTTGCCCTTTTAGGTGATGTATTGAATTTGAATTAAAATAACTGAAAATTTTGTGAAAATGATTATTATGTGTAGTTAGTTTTAGGGTTTATTTTTTTAAATATATTGTGAATATGATTATTATGCATATAGTTTTTGAATAATGGTTAATTTTTAATTTGTTTGTTAAGATGGATAACGATAATTGGATGTATGATAATATCATGTCTGAAGAAATGAATATGAGTGAAGACAACGGAGGCGAACCATTTGCATTTGACAATAACAACTCTTCAATTGATTGTTCGGATGCGTTCAATACTTCAAAGGTATTTATATGATGCAAAGGTATTTATATGATGTGATATTTCATAAAAGCTAGTAAATTTAATATGAGATTGGATTATCAATTTTTGTAGGTGTTTAAGTTTCGTGAGGAGCTATTGGAATGGGCTCGTAGTGTTGCATATGAGATTGGATTTGTAGCTGTGATAATGAGGTCTGACACAACAACTGGAAAGAGGGGAAGAACCTCATTTCTTTTGATAGGTTGTGAAAGGAGTGGAAAGTATAGAGCATTCAACAAAGATTTAGTACGGACGACCACTAGCACCAGAAAGTGTGATTGTCCTTTTAAGTTGCGTGGGAAACCTGTCGTAGGAGGTGAGGGCTGGATGGTGAAGTTAATATGTGGGTTACATAATCATCGTTTGGCCAAGTCAATGATTGGACATCCATATGCTGGTCGTTTAACTGAGGAAGAAAAGGTAATTGTTGCTGAAATGACAAAGTCAAGAGTTAAACCAAAAAATATTATGCTGAGTTTAAAAGATCACAATCCCGAAAGTTATACAACAATGAAACAAGTCTACAATGCAAGATATGCGTACCGTACTTCTGTAAGAGGCAACAATACTGAAATGCAACAATTAATGAAGCTTCTTGAACGCGATGCATATATCCATTCGCATAGACTGAAGGATGAAGATATTGTACGAGACATATTTTGGGCACATCCTGATTCAGTGAAATTGATAAATTCATGTAATTTGGTATTCCTCATTGACAGCACATACAAGACATACAGGTATAGACTTCCTTTGCTTGACATTGTTGGTGTCACACCTACTGGGATGACATTTTCAGGTGCTTTTGCGTATTTGGAGGGTGAACGTATCAACAATCTTGTCTAGGCTCTTGAACGTTTTAGAGGGCTCTTTTTAAAGAGTGATCTTTTCCCTAAAGTCATTGTCACAGACAAAGATGTAGCACTGATGAATGCCATCGAACAGGTTTTCCCTGATACAACCAACTTGTTGTGTCGGTTCCACATTGACAAAAATGTCAAGGCTAAATGTAAAACGCTTGTGGGACAAAACAATGCATGGGACTATGTCATGAAAGCGTGGGGAAGCCTTGTAGATCGTGCCTTTGAAAATACATATGATGACTGTCTTATGCAGTTTGAATGTGCTTGCACACTGTGGCCAATATTTGTCCAATATGTTAAGGACACATGGTTGATTCCCCACAAAGAAAGATTTGTCACAGCATGGACTAATAAAGTCATGCATCTTGGAAACACTACAACAAACAGGTATTGACAAAAATCCTTTGCAAGACATCCATGACATCATGTTTTCCAAATTAATATTGTGTTAACCTTTCACTGCAAGGTTGAGTCAGCTCATTGGACCTTAAAGCGCCTACTGCAGAATAGCATTGGAGATTTGTGTAATGTTTGGGATGCGATGAACAACATGATCACCTTGCAACACAATGAAATAAAGGCTTCTTTTGAGACAAGCACACATGTCGTAGGACATGTGTTTAAAGTGACATTGTACAAAAGACTCATCGGCATGGTTTCTAGGTATGCGTTAAATCTAATTGTTGCGGAGTTTTACCGAGTTAATTATGTAGGCGTTGATAGTTCTCGTTGTGGATGTGTATTGAGAAGCACCTGTGGTTTGCCTTGTGCATGTGAGCTAGCCAAATATAATTTATCCAGCATACCACTGGGTACCGTACACATGTTTTGGCAGAGGTTACATTTCTCTGACCAAGGTGTCGATGAGTGTGAAGTGACGATAACTGAAGAGATGGAAGCAATTTCCAAGCGATTCGAAAGTCTTGACATGTGTGGCAGAGTAACTTTGAAGACTAAACTCAAAGAAATAGCATATCCAGATAAAAATTCCATGTGTCCTCCACCTGAAAAAGTGAAGACTAAAGGGGCTCAAAAGAAAAAGGTCACCAAACACCAAAGATCAACCGAGCGAGATCCATCGTATTTTGAGTATGTGGATGCGTTATATTCTCAGCATGATAGTTGCTCATCTAAACAAAAGTCTACATCAACATCTTCAGGACCTCTACCGATGGATAATATCCCTATGCTAGATCAATTTTTGCCATGCATGAGGAATTACCTTGTTGGTGTATGTGATGTTAAGGCCGACAGTAACTGCGGCTATCGTGCCATTGCGGGTTTACTTGGTTATGGTGAAGACGCGTGGGCTGTGGTGCGCAACCATTTGTTAAAAGAACTTGCAGAATGGTCTGAGGAGTATATTGCTTTGTTTGGTGGGTCACAAAGATATGAGGAGTTAAATAGGTCACTCCTTGTTGATGCGCTGTCAAATGTAAAGGTTTTATTGCTCATTTTAATATGTATACAATAATTTTGTATACATTGATACATATACATTGTTAAATTGCAGGTAACACAGGATAAATGAATGGATATCACTGACATGGGTTATGTAATTGCATCACGTTATAACCTTGTGATTGTTTGTCTTTCTAAGCAATAAAGTATGACATTTTTTCCCCTTAGAACCCAACCACCTAGAAATTCTGCTGTACATCGCGTCATTTGTATTGGTCATGTGTATGGAAACCATTTTGTTCAGGTATTACGAAAACCCTTTAATTTGATTTTGAGTATTATAACGCATGTCATTAACAATAAATTAATGGTCATCAATTTGTATAGGTTTTATTGCGAGATGGATGTCCTATGCCACCAATTGCTTTGTTATGGTCTAGACATTGTCATCCTTAAGAAAAAGAGTGACCAACTAGTTATATTAGTCGAATGCAGAAGTATACCAATATGACAACATTGCCAACAGCTTATGTTGATTTGGGATGTGACAGGGCGTCACAAGACTGGCATACTATGTGACTTTGTTTTCTATTTTCATGTATGTATAGCTAATTGTGCCACAAAGGACCTGAATTGTATAACTGATGGATGTTTTTATTTGAGTTATGAAATTACTTAGACAGATGGATAGTGTTGAATTCATGTTAATATGTTGGCATACGCCATCCAAAGAATGTCAAAACTAAGAATGGAATGTCAAAACTAAGAATAGAATGACTGTCAGGGTGCAGCATACTAGAAATGACACATTCTGTAATCAAAATAAAAAAAATACAAAAAAAAAGTTACAACTCAAATACTATGCATGTCACAATTCAAATACAATGAACGTCAAAAGTCAAGTCTTTTGACGTGTAGATCGAACGTAAACAACTCTGTCCTGCCATACACCTCGCGCTAATCGTAAACAATGATCTGTGATGTTGTAGGCTTCAGTGCCAGCAGTGACCATCCCCCCATCAATCATGTATTGCAACCTCTCTGCAATCTTTTGACAGACTCCCTGAATAATGAATCAAAAACAATTAGTGACATTGGGAAACGCAATGAACATCTCATTATATTAAATGAATTAAGATTAATTTTACCACTGCATGTCGAGGCATGTCATCGGGCACATCATCAGGTACTGCATCATGTCCATCTTCTTCTGGCGCAGGCACATCATGAGGTACTGGAGCAACGGGAGGATGTCTAGGCGGTTCCCCCGGCTATGGAGGGGACATGAATGGCATGAGGAATTTTTCTCAATATACCTCTTCATGTCCAACACTTTTGATCTTAGCGCATGAATAATATGGTAGGTAGTCTATTAATGGATCTAGCAAATAGATGGGGTGATGTTGCATATTGATAAGTGTTTGTCGTGTGGCTTCAAAACAATTAAACTATGCTAATTCTGTAGCACAGGATTAACCTAGGTCGACTCAGAGACACAATCAATATGGTTCCA
>CM023943.1:9077718-9101992 GCA_013407115.1 Glycine latifolia
CTGCATTGGAGAAAAAGAAGTTATTATACTTCATACATTAATTAAATTCTTTTGTACATTTTTACTTACCCATTCAAGTACACTGCAAGGTAGACATCTTTCTGTGAACTCTGCATCCATTTCTTGATATAGTCTTCAGATTCAAATTGAGATTGCCCTTATCTCTGTATGGACTGTGGCTCCATGAATCCATACACATCGCCATGATCCGATTGCAGACATAACCCAGTCATATGCCTATTGTTTTGAAAATAAAGTCAATTATGCAAGAATATAAAATAATTAGTTATGTAACAGTAGCCAATTGAAAGTGACTTACAGAATCCATAGTTGTATAACGAAGATGCTCAGACATTCACCACCGTGGATGATCTCAGAAATATCCTCATGCTTTATGTACAATGGGAAGTCCTCAACCTGCAGCACGAATATAGTAGGGTCCCATTGCACCTGCATGGGTCTGAGGAAAAGATCGGGGATGATCAATGCGATCTGGTACAAGGGATCGACAATATGTTTCGGCTTATGTACAGGTTTCACTGGTCCCTCAGGTACCTGTTTATCCTACACAGTTAAGAAACACAAGTGAACAACCGTGTTGACTTTATATGAGACAAATCATACTTAAATGAGAAGAAACAAGCCAAAAATGTGATACCTTGTTCAAAATAGCCTGTACAAGATGTGTTGGCCAAGCAAGGAAGGTGTTAAGGGCTTGCCCCACTAACTGAACCTCATCAGTGGTACAAGGACGTGAGCCTCAGCATCTCGAACTTCCTCAACACCCACCTTGACCTGATCATGGGCAAGAGGGACGCTGTGCACGATTGTCAACCCCTCATAAACTCTTCCAAAGGCAACTAGGCGGGGAGGATTGCCATCGACATACAACCTACACCTGTCAGATGCACCCGTGTCTGGGTCATTCCCTGAGGGATCAACATAGCTTCCCTTGGTGCTGACACAGGCACCATAAGGACATGACTAAAGGTCTGGAGGCGGCATGGCACCCTGAGACTGGATCTGGGACAGCAGGTGGCTGAAGCTCATCATTATTTGCTGCGTAACTCTTTCATTGATTGACTGTGTAAGTTGATCAGTGATCGACTACTCCAGCTCTACCCTAATGTTGTCTTTCAGGTGATCCAAGTCTTCAGGCACCATTGATTTCGACTTGCGAGAGGTCAATGAAGCCGGTCCGAAGTACTATGTGATGGTCACACCGGCTCCAGCACCACGGACATGGCCGGGGTGCTCTGGTCATCCAATGGCAGCAGTCAGGACATCCTGACGTCCACTGGCGACAAACCTACCCTGTGTTGATTACTCATCCAGGGAATCCTGCGATCAAAATAAGTAGCACATTAGTTTTGTAATTTATGAGGCAAAAATTCATTAAAGGTGTATGAGCTTGTTGTTTGACTTATAATCCTCTTTGCAATCTGATGTGCTGCCTCAGAAGTCATTTGCCCAATTTTTTTGGTGCGAGCCAGCTTCCACTTCACGTGTCATCTCATAGGGGACGGAGGATGAATGATGGTATTCGTGCTATCATCACGGGTTGCTTCCTCCAATTGTTTCTTTTGTTTTTCCTCCATCAATCTCTTCTCTAACAAGTCGTAACCCCCGCGAGACAACACGTGAGGGGCAGTGTTCAACTTCTGGAATTACACAAATAGGGTTAAAAAAATGCGCTTGTTTGACTTTATAATTCTTAAATTGTAAAACAATGTAACTTAACTAACCTCCCAGGAAGCGGCTCTACGTGTCTCATAGAATTGGTGCCACTATTCCTTACTGATGCCATATTTCTCACAGACAATGTCAACATCATTTTCCTTGCCTTGTGCTAGAGCCCATTTAGAGGTCAGATTTGACTTAAACTGCCTCCATCGCTCTCATACTGTGTACAAAATTTTCTTCTTGGTCCGTTGGTCGGATGCTTCAGGTATATCAAATTCATCCTGCGTTACAATCAAGGGGGTTTAACAGTTACAATAACATTTAAATTGAATTATCACAAGCAATCACATTGGACATTTAATTGTAATACTTGAATGTCCTTCGAAATCAACTCCTTCTATGCTGTAGGAACTTCCTTCCAGTTAGCAATGATCACATCCACCTTGTCTCTAGCCACGATCCCTAGATATGTCCTCAATTTCTTTGCCTGAGGACCATCAGCCTTCCCAGTGGTAGGATCGACATGAACCACTAGTCTGTGAGCATCAGCAGGTCTGGTAGCCAATGACCTCAGTCGTGTCGCCTTCCTAGTCTTCTTTGCCATAAATGGCGAAGGTGCTGACTCAGGATGAGGGGGGAGCTCGATGGTGTAGTCATGATCTTGTTAAAAACAAAAAGAAAGATAAGTAAACACATTCTGACAAGTTAGGATACTTATGAAATTGTAAAAAATGCAATCAAGTTAATAAGGCAAACAAATTACATTAAGTGATGTTAATTAATTCTCCTGCATCATGATTATTACGATTTGCATGAACGTCATCATCATAATCTTCTCTGTTGACGTCAGGCATTTGTGTTGAGAATTGAGTGACACCAGTATCGACAGTAGAATCATCATCGTCAAGAGTAATACCAATGGTTTTTCCATGTAGTACCACTGACCACCTTTCATCACATGGATCTTGAACATAAAACACCTGTTTAGCTTCTTCTGCCATGATGAAAGGTTCATCTTGATAAGTTAGCTTGTTAAGATCAACCAAAGTAAATCCCAAGTCCTTGGTCTTCACACTGCTATTGATATCAAGCCACTTACACTTGAAAACACACACATTGAATGTAACATAATTAAGCTCCCAGATGTCATGAATGACTCCAAAGTAAGGCATGCACGCCAAACGGGGATTGTAGTCATGCACAGTAGTGAAGTGTTGCGACTCAGCCCTAAGGCTAACCCTGCTGTTTTGCATTGTGCTCTTGTCATCTTGTTGTTTTGTGTAGAACGAGTACTTGTTGATATCGTAGCCCTGCCAACTTCTAACATTTCTTTTAGGCCCATAGGCTAACTTCCTCATTGTTTCAGATGAAGATTCATCACTAAATATTGTATCTTTAAACCAATTTAGGAAAGTCTTGTTATGCTCTTTCAACAACCTATTCTTTGTCATTCTTGGATTACTTTCCTTGACTAAGGCTTCATGACGAACAGCCCTCGTGAACCCTTTCCTCCCACTCTGTCGTCATGCCGGGACTCGGGAAGCCCAACAGGTTTTGCCTTTTCAAGGTACTCTGAACAAAATTCTACAATTTCTTCTGCAATGTACCTTTCAACTATGGATGCTTCAGGGCGGTGTAGGTTTTTTGTATACCCTTTTAAGATCTTCATGTATCGCTCGACCGGGTACATCCACCGTAAATAAATGGGACCACACATTTTAATTTCCCTTACCACATGAACAAGTAAGTGAACCATTATGTCGAAAAATGAAGGAGGAAAATACATCTCCAACTGACACAAGATAATTGCCGCCTCTTCTTCCAAGTCATCTAACTTTATAGGGTCCATGACTTTGGTACAAATGGCATTGAAGAAAAAGCGCAGCCGAGTTATAACATGCCTCACTTTGTTAGGCAAAATGTCTCGAATTGCCACGACTAACAGTTGTTGCATCAACACGTGGCAATCATGAGACTTTAAGCCAACTAGTTTCAGATCTTTTATCTGCACAAGGCTCTTAATATTTGAAGAGTATACCTGTGGCACTTTCACTCAGCGCAAACACTGACAAAAACTTATCTTATCTTTTTTTGACAAAGTGTGACATGCTGGAGGCAAGTATATTTTCTTAACATCAGACCTAGGATGTAACTGCTCACGTATACCCATCTCAGCAAGATCTTGACGAGTGTTCAAACCATCCTTTGTCTTGCCTTGAATGTTAAGCAGCGTGCTGATGACACTGTCACACACATTTTTCTCCACATGCATAACTTGATACAATGTCTAACATCTAGATCAGACCAGTATGGAAGATCAAACAATATCGACCTCTTCTTCCATATGCAAGTATTACCTTTTTGCTTCTTTTCAGTCTTTCCAAATACAGTATGGATGCCCTCAACCCGCTCAAGAACCTGCTCATCGGTTAATGAAATTGGTGCAATTTCATGCTCTTAACTTCCATTGAATGCTTTTTTCAATTGCCGATAAGGCTGATAAGGTTTCAGAAAATGTCAATGGCGAGTGTAAACGATTATTCTGCCATGTTTAAGTTGTACGTAACTTATGTCTTGTTCACAGATAGGGCATGCACGATGGCCCTTAACACTGTATCCACTCAAATTCCTGTACGCTGGAAAATCATTAATGGTACAAAATAGCATTGCACGCAACTTGAATGTCTCTTTACGATACCCATCAAACATGACAACCCCCTCGTCCCACAAGTTTGCCAAGTCTTCAATCAAGGGACTAAGATAAACATCAATGTCATTTCCTGGCTGTCTTGGGCCCAATATCATCATAGACAACATCGTGTATTTTCCCTTCATGTACAACCAAGGAGGCAGGTTGTAAATGACCAGCAAAATAGACCACAAACTGTGCTGAGTACTTAAACTGCCGTAGGGATTGATTCCATCACTGGCAAGTGTAAGTCTAAGATTTCTTGGGTCTTCGCCGAATTTTGGATACAAACGGTCAATCTTCTTCCACTGGGAGGAATCTTCCGGATGGTGGAGCATTCCATCACAGTTTCTCCCATCTACATGCCATAAAAGGTCTTTTGCATCATCTTCATTAGGAAACAAACGCTTAAACCTTGGAATGATCGGAAGATACCACAATACCTTCGGGGGGGCCTTTCGTTGTGCTTTCATCAATGCTACAGTTGTCATCGGTCTTCACTTTGTACCGTGATACCCCACACCTGGGGCATTTATGCATTTCTTGGAATTCATTTCTATACAATATGCAATCATTAGGACAGGCATGAATTTTCTGATACTCCATACCCATTGGACAAAGAATCTTCTTCGCCTGATAGTAACTTCTTGGCAACATGTTTTCATCTGGAAGCATGTCCTGAACTACCTCAAGCAGTGAACTGAAGCTTTTGTCACTCCACCCATATCTGGCCTTGACATTAACTAAATTTAACACCACTGACAATAGTGTCAATGACTCTTTGCACCCCGGATACAACGGCTTCTTCGAATCACTTTCCAATGTATTATACATAGGGGCATGTGCTTGCTGAAAAGACTCATGTCCCAGATCATGAATCATATCCTCTAATCGATCTCCGATGTCAACATCAACCGGTTTAGTTTATGACCCCCTTCGCATGTCTGTCAATTCGCCATGCCATATTGATAAGTCACCTTTTTACCTATATTTCCTCATCTTTCTGTACTCATTTTAATCCCTGATTTGGCTTTAATCGTTTATATTCCGCACTGTTCTCATTTAGGATTTAATTGGACCGATAATTCAGATTTTAACGAATTTGGATTTTCTGAGTTTAATTATTCCAATTTTTATTTTCAGGGCAATTTAATAATTAAATGGGCTTGGAATTATTTCGTGGACTTGAAGATTGGATTACGTCGTCAGCATTAATTTTCCGCAACAGCATTTTATTTTCGTTTTATTTTCACTTTAGTGAATTTTGGGCCAGAATTGTTAAAAAGGCCCATTTTCGTTTTTAGGTTATTAACTATTATAAATAGGGAACTATGCCCATGCAGAGAGGAGGCTACTATTCATGTTTTTGCTCTCTTAGGGGTTAGGGTTTTAGCTTCTGTTGGTGATTCTCTTCCAGACTACGTTTTTCGCTTTTGGATTTTCGTTTCCAGAATACAGTTCGCATTTTAATTACAGTGGGTAATTTCATTTCTGCTTCCATTTCGTTTTCATTTCTGCTTCTGGGTATTAATTTTCGTTCTGCTCTGGATTCTTAATTTCGTTTCTGCCTTTCGTAATTTAGTTTTGTTTTTGTGATTAATTTCGTTTCTGTTTTAAATTGCAATTTCGTTTCTGTTCTGTGTTTTTATTTTTCGTTTCTGTTTTGGGTAATTAGGGTTTTGTTGAATTTCGTTTTAGGGTTTAATTTCGTTTCTGTTTATGGGTTTCAATTCGTGCTCTGTTGTTAATTTCAATTCAATGGAAGGCTAGTTTTTTTTAGGTTAGGTCCTGGACAGATTGCAATCAATAGAGGTTTTCTGTGCTTAAATTTCTGTTCTACTTAGTTCTTATTTGTTGGACTTCTGTTCTGGATTTTCGAATTGGAATCATGCTTAGTGATTTTGAATTGATTGATTCAGTGCTTTCGGGTTGCTTAATCCTGGTCTGACAGAATTCGCATTTGCTTAATTTGTGTAGGAAAGTTTTGGGTTAATCTTCGCTTAGTAGATTAATCTGGGCTAACCAGGATTAAGTAGAATAGATTAAATTTCGTGAACCAAGGAAATTAGAAACGCAATCTGATCCAGGCCTAACTGTTTTAATCACTGCATTTAATTGGTATTTCGGTTTTATTTTTATAGATGATCTGAATCTGTTTAAATCCCCCCCCCCAAAAACAAGTTTAAATCCCTGAACACAATTTAATCGATCCTTGAGAGACGACCTAGGTTACTTCCTAGTACTGCATTTAATTGCATTAATTTGGTTGAATACGGCTTCGATCACATATCCATGTGGTATAATTCTTCTTAATCCCATTACATAGAAGATGCTCCCGTATGTCGTCCAGCGCTTGGTGTCTCCCATTCAAAAATTGATACAGGGACAAAAATATTTTCCATCCCCATCTGGTAGACTTCTTTTGGAGGCAAATTGCAAGAAATGTTCAACGCCTTCCTCATACTTAACCGTGATGCGACTTGCATTCATCCAACTTTGATCCATCTAATTAATAACTCTGTGATACTCACAAAGTTATTCCATGCATGAAAACCTCACTATTTTCATTCAAGGTGTGACCCTATCCCATTCAGGAAGACATATTTTTATAGTATATTCATATGTATAGGTTGAGTCTCTTATCTTAAATTTGACGAAATTTCGGCAGCATTTCGCTTTGATCTCTGAGTACACGACATGAAAGCGGTGACATGAGTTCCACCATAGTCAACTATGCACCCAGAGAACAAAGTGAAATGCATTGTACCAAAATTTCATCATATTTAAGAAAAGAAACACAACCTATACATATGAATATACTAAAAAAAATGAGTCTTCCCAAACTGTCCAAACAGATAATTCAATAATCAATACAATGATTAATCCAAACTGTCCGGAAGAATCACTGTAATGAATCTCAAACGGGAAACTAAGGTTCACTCATAATGACTACCAGGGACTGTATACACTTACACTAGTAATTAATCACATAAAACAAGTTACAAAACCATCAAATACAAAGCCAATGGAAGTTGCTATCCTTGTGGGAGCCACCGAAAGTTGCGAGCGAGAGAACCACCTCTGAGAATCACACCAATAGTGGAAGCGTCGTCACAGTGACCTAAGTTAGGTCCAGATCAGCTTAAAAATAGAAAAATGCCCACATCAGCTTCAAAGAATAGCCTAATTACTTTGTCAAACATAAACAAACCAAAATTCTTTACCCATAGCAAAACCACAAACAGAAACTAGTTGACTAGCATGGTATTAACAAGGCTACACGTCAGCTTGAAAAAATAGCCTAATGTGATATTCAGTGACTAGTTCATAGCCTAATGTGACCCATAGCAACACATTGGTAAACTCAACACACAACAGCACTCCCACATTCTGAAGGACAAAAATATGAAGGACATTTGTACCTGTGATGATGATCAATGTGAAATCTCCAACAAAGAAGGTCGTGACTACGAGGCAAACGGGAAAAGGGAAAAAAAGGGCCTACAACCTACAATGAACATAGAACATAAGAGTATTGATTTAGACCTATAGGTAATGCAAACTGAAGGGCATTCTACATAGGCTAATATTTGAGGTTTTCAAGTGACTACAAACTCTAATAAAGTTGAGACACCATGGGAAATTGTAAAATATTTGTAAAAATATTTTCATACTCAAGTGAGTGAATATTCACCAAAGTAATTAATGGTGTGAAATAAAATCCTACTTATTTTAGTGATATTGATTGTATTTATAAAGAGATTTGAGATAGGTTAGGTTGTTTAACATAAGGCTTAAGGTCTCTTAATATTTATTTATCTTGGTGTATTAATAAGGTGATCTTACTTTGGGGCTACTAGATGTGATATTGTGATTCTTTATTCAAATCCACAAAAATCTGGTGTTGAACAATGAAAGCAAAGCAAGCTGCTCCTTTTGTAGTTTGTGCACTATCCATGACTCAGAGCATGCAATCAGTTCTTGCAAGCTGCTCCCACATTCACACAACATTCTCACAAAATGAATTCACATTTACATATAAGGCTAAACACCTATCCCTTGTTGTTTTCAATTCCAATTTTAGTCACATAATCTTCATTTTTTATTTTTACTTGAGAAGCAAAATGAAATTTATTAAAAGCCAGTAGTTAGGAATGAAGCACAAGGTGTGTCTTACCCCAAATCACCTAAGAGCACAAACTGACAACAATTTGATTAAAATCCACATAGCAACACCTCAGAGAGCAATTAAATTAACAAAGAAACAACGTCTCACCATTTTGAACCAAAATAGCTATCTAATTCACACATAACAATAAATCATGAGTAATGCTACATCCTCCTGTTAATCATCCTAATACTTTATACGGCCTATAATGCTACATCCTCTTGTTAATCATCCTAATGCTACAAATACCACTAACCATCCGCACTGGAACCCTATCCTGCCTACTTCTAACAATAAGTGCAAAGTTTAAAGAGCTACAATCTTCTCCGCATTGGAACTGGAAACAGAGAGAAAGAGACAGTACCTGAGCTGACAGAATGAGAGTGAGAAGTCGCAGCTGCATGAGTGACGAGCGACACAGAGTGAGAAGCAATACCTAATGTTATAAAGAAGTCATCCTCATCTTTGAGTCTTTAAAGAAGAATCATAGTACATAAACCAGAGGAGGAATGCTAACCTAGCTTGTGGGAGGCAAGAGTGCAAGCGCCGTAAGCGACACCACCGACAACCAGAACCACCGTGTAAGTGCCGTCAACACCGATAGTGAAGGCTGAGTGAACCACCGTGGAGGTTGAGAGAATGAGCAGTGAAGGCAAAGACTGACAGTGAGAGATAGGCGCGAAGGCTGTTTAAGTTCTTCATCTTTAATAACAACATCAATTTTCAATGAAAAATCAATGTTAACTATCTCCTATTAACATCGATTTTCTTAAAAACCTGGAAAACTGATGTTAACGTATTCATGTTAACATCGATTTTGCAAAATTACCTGAAAAACCGATGTTAACAGGAACACGTTAACATCGATTTTCTAAAAAACCTGGAAAACCGATGTTAACCATGCCCTTTTAATTACGAATTTGCCACCGTATTTTCGTTAACATCGGTTTTATCAATAATCGATGTTAACTTAGAAATGTTAAATCCCATTTTTTTAGTAGTGAGCCCACTTTTACTATCGTTAATATTATAGTGAAGTATTAGTAAATAGAATGGTTTGGTGTAATATCTAAATTCTAGCAGTGGAGCTGGTATTAGAACAACAGTTGTAGCCCAAAAGTATGCCAAAACCCAAATTTTGTTTTTAAATTTCCTTGTTTGGAAAAAGTATTAGTTATAACTCCTCGAGTAATTAAATAAAAAACAAAAAAGAATGATATGATATCCAAGGCTATGTACTAACCCAACATATGGATAATTGGGAGCCATTAACATATGTAAATTGGGACCAAAAGGTACTTAGTTGACCAACGAGCATTAATGACTTTCCTCCAGAGATAGAAAGGGTAATGTCGATTATTAGCAACAAGGAATGGATGAGCTACACTACAATAATCAATTTATACAAGGTGAGGGAAAAATTGAGAGTACACATCTTATGAAATCATGTGGTAAACTAAATAATGTTTTTGACTAAGAATAAGAATGAGCTAAGCTCCACAAGAGTAAATATTGTAACATATACTCAATAAACCAAGAAATATACATTTCCAAAACAACAACAACAGGTCCATAGCCTGGGTAACAGTGAGATGCAAGGGAGCTAGAGCAAGTACAAAAACCAAACTAAAGTAAAGTATATGAGCCAAATGTGGGGTAACTGTGTGAGCTTCTTTTGCAGGTGTCATAAGGATGTGTATGAAGCAGGTTCTAGTGGCCCATTATTTGATTAATAACAAAATGAATATTACCAAGAACAACACTTCCATTCCAATGTAAAAATTAAAGAAAGGCCAGTAAAACAATGAGATACAGGCCTAATGAAATTAAAAGGTCCCACTTATGCCATAATGTAAAAAGAATTGTCTGAATTTCATCAACCAAACCTTCAAAATAAAATCAACATTTTAAGTGCTACACAAAAAGAATGGGAGTGAGACATTATGTACTTTGTTATTCACATATTTCCATATGCATATAAAATAGACCTCGTGGTTGTTACTAAAACTGTAAAATTGAACCCGAAGAAGGGAAATGAGAAGATACATGTCTACTAGGTAAAGAGATTTCAAAATTATCCCCAAATTTAACAAACTAGGTTTGATGATAGATGCATACGACTAGGCTGTTCTTGGATGATCCTTTCCATGTATCAAAGAAATATCTAGATCTCAGGAAGCAACAAAAAGCACCCATATGTTATTTGTCTGTCGAATGACAAATGCTCCAATCTAGATAGAAGATTAAAAAAATTGTATTAATTATGAAAGCTCTAAAATGTTAATTGCAAAAAGTCTGTCAATAAGAAGTATCTGTAAACTAAATCTGCTCATCTACACATGGGAAAATAGCAAGAGAAAGAAAAAAGAAAAAAAACCAATAGCTCAAAAGATCCGTACACTTCCCTTTTAAAGTCAATAATATAAAATGATATCAATAACTTTACAATCTCAATGCTAATGGTCTAGAAATTAACAATTCCCTCATTGAGATTCCTCATCTATAAAAGCATCAGACAGAATTTGTACAAAGTATAAACAAGTACCAACAACAGAAAATAAGGAGCTTATGATCTACGAGCAAATATTAAAGAAAGAAAAACAAAGAACCATTTGGACCAAGCTTAGAGACAGAAAGAAGTAATGATAGATAGTGTCGAATTTGAATATTACCAATTAATTTTGTAAAATTGACTTTTCAAAACACAGATTAATGTGGAATTGATTGGACAATATTGTGAACTTAATGGGCCTTCAAGTTCATAAAATGACAAGAATATATAAATATATTGAATACAATTGCAAAATAATAAACAGAAGGCATTTGTATCTATAATCACCATCTTCAACAACATAGTTGAAAGAAGAGCCAGAGGATATTCAAATAGAAGAATTTGAATAAAAATTATACATACACCAAAATAAAATGTTAATCCAATTTCATAATTTGGGAGATATACCTCAATACCTTACCAATGCACTTAACCAGCAATTCTTCTTCAAAGATACAAGATACATAGCCACTACAGCATTAACAGATGCAACATCCATATAATAGAAAAAAGTGAAGAACCAATGGAGTGGTGATAAGTACCATATTTAAGTTATTTTTGGGATTATAATGGTAGTATTTATCTTTTGATTTCAACAGTTTTCGTATAAACTTCCCTTAATTCAAGTTGTTTTATATTTTGTATATTTATAAATATTGTCGTTTAAATTTGAAAGATTCATCCAATCAATTTTGATGTTTCAATAGGTATTTGTTTGATCCAAAAACCAAGCCAATAAGAAGGGCAAAATTGTCAAATTCACAAATTTCCATAGTGCAATTCGCCCAGGCTAACATTCAACTCGTTTGGGCTAATGAGATTACCTATCCATGAAGCAATCAACTCGCGTGGGTGAGCTACCTTTCTTCAGCAATAAGCAACCAACTCGCCTGGGCGAGTTGGCATGGAACCTCTTGGACCAATTGTGTATAAAAAGCCATGCATGGATGCAAAAACGAACCAGTAGAGAGAGAGCGAAAGAAACAAAGGGAGAATGAACCAAGGAGAAAGAAGAGAGAAAAGTGGAGCTGGAGCTGTAGAGAAGTGATTGGGGATCACATCCTTCATCATTTATTTTGTTAATCTTGTGCTCTATGCAATGATCGACTAGTTTCTCCAAAGGGTTGGATGTAATCTTCGTACCTTTATGTATCTCTTTTTTGATATTTGATATATATATATATATATATATATATATATATATATATGAATATTTTCACTCATTACTGGTGATTTCATTTTGTTCGTAATGTTTGATTCTACTTGATCACTAGTTTCATGAAATTGAATTCTAAGTTTGACTGGAAAGTGCTCTTAGAATTTGAACTGAATATTTTACTCTTTATGTTACATTGCTAGGAATAGAGCATAACATTTTGATTACGAATAGCACGAGATTATGATTGTAATACTGGGATATTTATTTCATATGCGAGGGATCAATATTCGGTAAATATCCTTATGATTCTCGAATGCAAGGGATCGATTCGGGGTGAATTATTGTTTGCATCATTAATGTTAGAAAATGATTCACATGTATTGATATTATTTGGATACTGAGGGTATGAACGATGAAATCTAATCCTAGTTTCTTTTGAATTAATTAAATTCATTTTATTTGTTTTCATAGTTTTCTGTATTTTCGATGCACTAATTTCATTATTTCCGTTATTTATGTAAACCCATGAAACTTCAATTATATTTATTGTACATAACTATTGAATTGTTATTTGTTATCTGGAATAACTGAGTAGCTCAAGTCCCTGTGGAGACAATTTCTTTATAAATTTTGTAACATGCGATGGCATTGGTACGCTTGCCAATAGTGTAACAAGTTTATGGTATCGTTGCCGGGGACTTGAGTTGCTCACTCAGTTCTTTTGGATTTAATTTTTTAGTTGAACAGGACATTATCTTTACCTTCGTTATTTATTTTATTTTGATTTTGTATAAATTTATATTTTATTTTCACTAACGTCGGTACTTACGGGTTGTTGTAGTTTGTTTCTTTTCCTTTATGTGAGATAAATTTCCTACAGATACATCGCTTTTTGATCCAAAAATTACCAAGACTGAAAGGAAGATAATGAAGAAAAAGAAACAAGAAACCAATAAACCACTGGGTGAAACTTCTTCTATTGATTCTCCTTCATCAGAAAAGCCACCTGCAATTAATATTATGACCGATAGAGGGGGAGAAGGAAATAGACCACCAAAGAGGACTCTTGGTGACTATGCTTATCAACAAGGACCAAAGCATTACAACAACATAGTCATTCCTCCTTTCAATAAGGTTATGGAATTGAAGCCAACATTGCTTAGTCTAATTGGCTCACATTATTTTGCTGGGATGGATCATGAGGATCCATATACACATTTGTATACCTTCATAGAGCTGTGCAGTACCATGGGAGCTTCTGATGAAGATGTTGAAGCTGTCTATCTCAGAGTTTTTTTGTTCTCGTTGATAGGTAAGGTAAAGACATGGCTCCAATCACATCCAAACAAAAGTCTCAACACTTGGGAAGAAGTGGAGGAAAAATTCATTGCGAGATTCATTCCTCCATCCAGATTCATTAGTGCAAAATTAGCGATTGTTACTTTTTCCAAAGGATCTGATGAACCTCTCTATGAGACATGGATGAGATTCAATTCCTTACTGCGGACGTGCCTAAACCATAATTTTGATGATGTTGCACAATTACATATTTTCTTTAGTGGTCTGAGACATGGGTATGCGACTATGTTTCATACTTGGAGGGAGAGCTTTGCCACTCACAATGGTCCTATCTAGCTCAAATAGGATCCCCTTCAGCGGAGGATACTTGTGATTTAGACAAAAAAATATATATCTTTTCTTAGTCCTTTTTATGTCTGAAAAGTCTCAGACTTTGGTTTTTGAATTCAAAGCAGGCTTGGTATTTGATAGCACATTCTATAGCCACAATAACAATAGTTTTATTCCACTAGGTGAGATTAATTACATGGATCACATGAAGCCATTGGGCTTGATCAAAAAGGAAATTCTCAAGAATATGATTCATTATAAGATCCTTTCTAATAAAATCGACCAATGTCTTTCTTGATCTCCTCACTACTTTCCACAAGGTCAAAAACCATGCAATTTGCTTTCTTCACTGGTACCTTAAACAACCTTTGCACATGTTCAAACCACCTTAACTAATTTTCTGTCATCTCTTCAATTGGTGCCACATAAATACTTGCATACAATCAATATGTATCCAGCCCTTTCTTGCGTGGTGACATATCTATCTTAATTATAATTTATACTAATCCTACTTTTGTACTATGTTGCCTCTTTAAAACACAACAATCACTACTATTGGAGTATTGTAAAGGACATGCATTTATTATACTGCAGTCCTGGGTTAGCTTAGTTAGTTAAGATAGTAACTAAGTTAGTTAGAGTTAGTTAGTTGTTCTAACTAATTAGTCTATAAATACAGGATTGTAACCATTGATTCGTTGGGTTAATGAAACTAATTCTTCTCCCCTTTCTTTTATCTATTATCTTTTCTATGAACTACCATAGAGTACAGTTGGTTGTAAAATAAAAATTCTATTTGCACTTGGTAGGTACTTTATGAAAAACAATAGGAATACCCACAATAACCAAGAGGGGGTGAATTGGCTTAAACTTGGTCTTTTAAATTTTACTTATAAAATTAGAATTAAAGGATCTTGTTCACTTTTAAACCAAGAATGCTTCAAATCAATCAAACCACTCAATCCAATAAATCAATTGCTTAAAATAGGACTTGTTAAGTAATGATAATAATACCAAGAACAAATGACCAAGTTAACCAGTAGAGATTGAGGAATAGAAAACCAACACAAGAATTTATACTGGTTTACATCTCAAGAGAAGCTACATCCAGTTTCTTCTAATCAACACTAGATTAGAGTTCCACTATTATCAAATTTCAGTTCTTACAAGCTTTACAACAATCACCCTTTATCAAACCTAGATAAAGAACAGAAATCTAAAACCCTATTAGACTCCTAGTGATCAAGAACCAGAGAACACTACTCTGTTCTTCCCCTAGAGAACCCTACTCTAGAACAAGCTTCAAAGAACCCTTTACAATAGCTTCAAATAATCAAAAATACAAAAATGAATTTACAACCAGAGATAATGGAGAGAAACAAGCTGATGATCCAATGAATGTGAATGCATATGATTTACCAATCAAAGTTGAGATGGAGAAGTTAATTTCAGAACATACTCTCCAAAATTTCTTTGAAAAACCTTGCCCAAGAAATCATTCTATACCCATGAAGATTAAAGAGTGGGACAAGAACCTAGTTAACCCATAATTTCTAACTTTGAGAATGCTTGTGTATATTTAGAAAATTCGTAGTGTTCAAGTTGTTAAAATAGACAAGCCTTCATTCCATTTATAACAGCTTTTTGTAACAGACTGTAATCGATTACAACGCACCAAATAATCGATTAAAATAGCTTATGTAATCGATTAAATCGTCATATAATTGATTAAAGTGTTCATAGCTTATTTTGGGTTTAACAACGAACAAAATAATCGATTAAGCTGAGCTGTAATCAATTAAAGCAGTGAAGTTCATTTTGGAAACAAGCTAATGTAATCAATTACAATTTGTGGTAATCGATTAAAGCAGTGAGGCATGCTTTTTATTTTTACTATGTAATTGATTAATATGTTCTTCATGGCTTTTCCAGATTTAAAACAAAGCATATAATCGATTAAAGCAGTAAGATTTCATTTTTCCAAAATCATTAACCATGACTTATTTATTTCTTTTAAAAACATGAGTAGCTTTAATACTTTAATGAAGACATGCAAGCTTGTTAATGATTATGTGCATGCAATGCAAGGATCAAAAGA
Source organism: Glycine latifolia (assembly GCA_013407115.1). Classification (NCBI taxonomy): domain Eukaryota; kingdom Viridiplantae; phylum Streptophyta; class Magnoliopsida; order Fabales; family Fabaceae; genus Glycine; species Glycine latifolia. The sequence continues at coordinate 9,093,696 of CM023943.1, forward strand.
TTGTCCTCTCATACACTTAATTTAAATTACAATCTTCAAGGCATGTGAAAAGCTCAAAACTTTCTTCTAAGGCACAAGCTTCATCTTCTTGTTGCTCCCCCTATATCCAACACTTTATAGCCACAACCCTGTTAGTATATGGATGTCCTAGAGACAATCTTTTCATTAGATTACGACATACATGTACTTTTCAATATTGTCATAAATAAATTATAAGCACTCTTTATCTTGTTTCATATTCTGTCTCGATATCATTATTAATATATGAGTAACTGGATAAAACCCTTGGAATAGAATAGGTATCTCTTGAGTATCAGTGATGGGATCACAATCATGAGGATTCAAGGATACCAGATATCTACTCCTAAATTTTAAGTTCCTAGTCTAGAGACACTGAGAATGGGGATCAGTGATCTCAGATAAGACTAGCACGGCTTATCTACTTGTATGCAGATACAAGGTAAAGACCTCATGAGCTATAGATATGGAGATGTCTTAGCTAAAGTCGTGGATGGACCTATAAGGGTATAGCTCGCACTAACGGACCCACAAAGAGACTTTATGAGGAAATCTCACAGATAGTATCATTAGAAGTAGTCTCTTATTATTTGGGTGTGTCTTTCCTTAGACCAGAAGTTTTCACCTAGACTGTGTTCTAGAAGACATGCTTTGATTGTATACCTCGTCTGCCTGAAACATGGAGACACATAGGTATACCTTTGGGCATGTCCTGAAAGAACACGAGTCTAGGGTGACTAGCTGAAGGAATTTGTCAAATCTCTGTGAGAGATTAGGTCATCTGTAAACCGGAGAAATCGGGATGACATTTATAGGACTCGAGAATCTATGCATAGTAAAAGAAATCATGAGATGATTTGCCTTTAGAGTCAGTAAAATTGGAGACTCCTTATTTCATATTAAAGCTTACCCTAAACCGCAAGGGCAGATACGTTTCCTTACCCTAGGTTTTATGGGAAGGTAACCGAGACAAAAGGAAATACATACGGAAACCAAATAGATTTAATAGGATGATCTTGTCATTTTCCTAACTAGTTCTGGGGCAACAAAGCATTGCTAGTGCTCTGTGTTGTCATTAAATGGGTAGTGGCCTTGTTGGGCCCAAACTCATTTATGTCAGTAACTATGTTGGGCCTAATGGGTCACACACTAACACTTTATTGTCATGACATTATAGAATTAAAGGTTTAGGGCCTAATAATGGTTGTTGGCCCAAGAAAGAGTTTGGATACCTATCTTAAAGAGAGAGGGGCGCATGAATGGAGTTAATGGGCTTGGATAGTCCAAGACATTATTAATTAATTTAAATAGTTAAATTAATTATCTAATATTTAAATTTGATAATTTAAATTTTAAATTTAAATATTTGAATTAACTATAGTAGTTAGTTTCATATCAAAAGGAGAAGATAAGAGCTAGATTTGAATTTGAATTCAACTGGCATCTTATCATGATCATGTCCTAGATTTTAGGAAGAAGTTTGAGGGCTGATTATGGGGCTTACATACAGCTGATATTTAATTATTATTTGGCAAAATAATTCCCAAGTAATTGACTTGGTCTTAGGAGGATATGATAGGAGGTTGTTGGCAATTTTTGAAATACAACAACTCTATCTTTTCTTCACGTGTGGGATGCTTCATAATCAGATTTTTTGGTTAAAAAAAATCTGACTCAAACTCTTCTATAAAGTGTGCTATTGTGATCATAGTTCTCTAATTGTTTTTTTTTGAAAAAAAACCCTATCTACCTTCCTCCACTTTCACGTGCCCTTGTGTGAGTTTTGACAGAAAAGTCAGCCACCAATATCATCTATTGGTGAGTCTCTTAGATAAGTAAAAACACTTTGAAACCTAACCTTCTTCCTCTCCATTGGTGTGCCTAGCTTGCCTCCTTTGGTGTTTGTTGGTGGTCTTCAAGAAGTGTTCTTGAGTCTTGACAAGAAGTGGTGTGGATCAACATTAGAGGGCTTGTATCTTCAAGCTTATCCATGATCATCAAGTTACGAATATAAACAAGGTAACATCTATGTCCTAAAGAATGATTCTTGTGTGGTATGTGTGTTTCCGCTTGAATTTTTTTTTTTGTTTTTCTCACATGCCTTCGGGCTTCATGGCCTCAATCTAACAAACCCCCTACCTTTCCATTTTAAAAACCAATCATGAGTAATCCATCATGTTTGGGTTTTGAAAAGTTTTATCCCAGCTATTGAAAGCCTAATACAACCCTCCTCATTTACTCGGGCTTAGAATCAAAATATGGGACTATAGGCAGATTTATACTGCATTATACTTTTGATAATTTATATTGCACTATTGATAATATACATTGATTAGAATCCATGGCCCTCAACCTTACCTTCTAAGATGTGATCAGGACTTAAAACATTATCTTCTTAACTAACTAAATAAATGTTAATGGATTAGTAAAAAAACAACCAAGCCTCATACCGGTAGGTGAAGTTTGTTATATACTTATATGGAACAATCGATATCAAAAACCAAACTTGTAAAGGTTAGTACAGATAAAAATAACAATTCATTCCTTTGAGTAGAAAAATCATTTCCATATATCTTAAATCATTATAGTATTACAGAGATCTAAATATTTTAAAAAAAAGTATACATTTGTAAAGTTCAATCACTTTAATAGATGGATGATGCTTCAAGAGTGATCAATTATATATAAGTTTAAAAATAACTACACCCAAAAAATCTTCTCTTTAAATATGCTATCAACGTTAGTTCCATCACAACATTAGACAATAAATTTTATTGTCAGGTAAATAAAACAAAAAAAAAGAAGAAAAAAGTCCAATCTCAGATGAAAACTATTAAAAAGCCACATGACAAATTCATAAAACTACTTCCATGTCAAGCGGGGAAGGAAGAATAATTGTTTGACTTTGGCACATGAGGTGACAGGTTTGGCTTTGTAACATAATGGAAATGTATCGAATTGTAAATCCTGGAATGATAGTTCGACCCCGTCCTTGGCCTCAAGGAATGGTGAGCAACACGGAACATTAATTAAATGGCTTAAATAAAAAATGAGGAGGGGGGCTTAATTTTAGTATTCAAAGAATCTTCTTTCAAAATCTTATTTTGGAGTTATTAAACCCCTATTTTTTGCCAAGTTCAATATTAATAAGATTAGTAAATATTTATTTGTTTTGATGCAACAGTAAATTTATATTTTTGATAAGTAGTTTTGGGTCTGGTTGAGTAACTCAAGATAGAGAGAGTTCTTCATTTCGAAAGTACACATCAATTGAACAATAACAAAGATTATATCGTGCTACCATTGTAATTGAAATTTTGTATATACCAGAAGTAGTTCTTCAACAACTTATCCATGAATAATATCTTACTTTATGTGTTGGGACATGTACTTTGTTTAGCTTTTAGTATCATGGTAAATTGGCTTCTTGTCCAACTTACACATACCTTAACAACCTACCTCCCCAATCTAGACAAAGACAACCCAATCAAGTTGGATCTAGGGGAAATATTCTTATTTTCTAAGTTTCTTGAGAACTTACTTCTACTTGAAATTTGGCTAGAAGAATCGAATTATTCAATTGCCTAACCTGGTAATCAAATTCCCAAGTCAATTCCAGAAGAAGGAAGGATTTGTAGCTTAGGATAATGATTGCCTCATTTGACAATCAATTACCCAATACCTAAAAACAAAGAGTATGCTCTATGTGTGATTCTATAATCAATTACCACTCATGATAATCGATTATCTAGATAGCACAGAAGGAAAAAAAAAAACTTAGATTGGAACAAGTTAATTGATTACCCCATTTGATAATTGATTAACAATATCTGGAAATGCAGATCAAAGAGGACTTTTGAAAATTAACTGATTACCTAGTTTAATATTTATTATATTTGTTTTAATTGTTAAAATTTATAAATAACCCCATGTATTTTCTTTGTGAGAGACTCTTGATACAATTAGTCTTGGAGAAAACATTTCAAAAAAGTCTTCTAAAAGAATTGCACCACATTTAGTCTGAAGATTGAAGTTGATCAAAGAATCAGTCATTCTACCATCATAAATTGATCATCTTGTGAATAAATATTGAAGATTAAAGATCTACACATTTAAAGTGTATTCTATCCTTTATCTTTCATTCTTTTAAGTTGTGTTTCTTGGTTAGAGTTACTAAAGGGTCAAAGAATTGATGGAGTATCAATTCTGGATATTTTCTTGTAGAGAATTAATGGAGTATCAAGAGAAAGATTAGAGATTTCTATTAGAGAATTGTGTTTACGTAGTGTTTGCACTTATTTTCTCTATATACTGGGGAAAACAATATGAATACACACAATAAGCAGGAGGGGGTGAATTGGTTTAAACTTGGCCTTTTTAAAATCTTTAGAAAATTAGAGTTAAAGGATCTTTATCACAATTAAACCAAGAATGCTTCAATCAATCAAACTACTCAGCCCAAGAAAATAATTAAAAACTTAACTTGTTAAGTAATAAAGAATTCATCAAGAATCACATGTTAAGATATCAAGAAGAGATTAAAAGATAGATATCAACACAAGAACTTATACTAGTTCACCTCTCAACAAGAGAAGCTACATCCAGTTCTTCTAATCAAAGCTAGATTAGAGTTCCACTATTTACAAATTTCAGTTCTTACAAGCTTTACAACAATCACCATTTATCAAACCTAGATAAAGAATAGAAATCTAAAACCCTATTAGACTCCTAGTGATCAAGACATAAAGAACCCTTCTCTACTCTTTCTCTCTAGAGAAACCCACTCTAGAAAAAGCTTCAAGAACCCTTTGTAATAGTTACAAACAACCAAAAATCCAAAAATGAATTTACAAGCAAAATTAATGGAGAGAGACAACCTGATAATCCAATGAATATGAATGAATATAGTTTACCAATTAGAGTTGAAATGAAAAACAAGTTTAAGAACTTCCTCTCCAAAAGCTTCTTTGAAATCTTGCCCATGAAATCTTTCAATACACCATGAAGATTTGAATATGTTGGACAAGAACTTTAGAACTCAGAATATCCTTTCTCACTTTCAAAAGGCTTATGAAAACTTTTAAGATTTCTTAAAGTAATGTGTTGTGTCTTGTATAAGTTTCAAAAAACCCATAAGCTATTTATAAAAAATAGTTGTAACTGAATGTAATCAATTAAAACTTCATATGTAATCGATTGAAAACAAATTTAATCGATTAAAATGTTCTTCAGTTTTCTAGAAAGGATATATGAACAAGTAATAGATTACGGATAAGTGGTAATCGATTATCACAGTCAAGTTATGTTCTGTGTTTATAATGAGTAATCAATTACTTAATGCTGGTAATTGATTAAAATGTTCTTCAAGGCTCAAGTAATAGATTACCAATATGTGGTAATCGATTAACATAGTCCAAAATGATTTTTCCAAAAGCTTGAAACCATGAATACTTTTGCTTTGATGCAATCATGAAATCTTAAACATTTTCCACAAACAATGTGCTTTTGTAAAATCATGAATGTAAGTCAATAAATATTTATGCAATGCAAAGGATCATAGGATGATTCTCTCCTACATCAAGCAATTACAAATGTCTTTAATTGAATGGCATGTACAAAGCTAAAACACTCATCCATCTTCAGCATATATCTTGATCCATCTTCATGCTCCCCCCATATCAAACAAGTGGAAATTCTAAGAGGACCTAGAACAATTGGATGTAGGTCGGGATTGGACTAAACTAGTATAAATTATTGTGTGATTCTCTTATTCTCTAAACTCCGAGTCTTAAATTTATCTTAGTTTTGGAATTGATCTCAAGGGCTATCATAAAATATTCTAATTTTACATATGTTTTAATAACTGAAGTTTCTAGTTTATAATGATCTTTTTTTCTGGTATGATCTTTTGAATAAAATTTGATTGATTTAAAAGGTTGTTTTTAATCTGTATTAAGAACAATTTGGTAAAGATTTTGAAAGAATCTATTCAAACCCCTTCTAGATTCCCGCCTGATCCAACACATTCTTCTCTAGGAATGAACAAAATTACTGCAATAAGAGTGAAATCATACAAAAGGCAACAAAGGCACCCGTCTAGCACTAGTTCATCATTGTACTGCCAACTCCATGGACGAGGCATGATAACACACATGAACCCTCTACAAAGCACTTTCTATATATGACATTACACCTTTAAAAACCTCTGGTTGGCAATGACTATTGTATCCCAACCTGGTTCAAATGGGGCCTCATTGATACTAAGTGGGACCCAACAAACCACAAGGTCATCATCTAAAAATAGAGAAGAAAAAAAAATGAAAGTACAAATGAGAAATAATCATTTTTTCCAAAAGTTTAAGGAAAATCACTATTCCTAAAAGGGATCCATCACATGAGAAACCAACTCTTCTGGTTCTTTGGTCAAAGAATGTTAACATCTGGGGACCTCAATCCCAAAGTATCTTCCTAGCAATCCTATTGATCTCAAGCCTACAAAGGATGAGTGGGAAATGATAAGATATATTCTTAAATAGATGTTCATTTCCTATCAAGTAGAGGCCTATGTACTAGGCTTGCACTTATCAAGATCAACTGATATCAAGTTAGTTCTTGACTGAACATGTCTCAGGTTGCCTATTTGCGATGAAGGGAGGAAGAAGGGATTCAAACTTTACTTTAATGAAGAAATGCCAAATAGACACCAGAGGGTACTACTCATAAACTATTCAAGAGAATGGGAGACTTTATTTGCAAACAAAGAACTGATAAGGGAATTGGGAAGCCACAACATATACTTCTCATGGAATCAAACTATATGATTTGATACAACATGTGAGCCACATCTAACTCAGCAAATTGGCCAGTGGAGGAGGAGCACAAAATTTCATACAGTTGTAGCGATCAACCAAAGTATACCACTGTGATGATGTCATAACTTGGTTTCTAAAAAATCAAGATGATGAATTTTTTGAAAGGCTAACCAAGCTTCAAGTTATCTATGACAACTTTATCTTCAATTTAACCAAAATGGATAAAGATGAGTTATCAGCTATTGTGATGTGATATGCTTCCAGCATATAGTAGTTTTTAGGATTAATTAATTAATAAGTTGTTTAAGATTTAGTAAATTAGATTAGGATTTGGTGAATTATTATTTAATTGCATATTAATTTAATTTCTTAGTTATTTTATCATTTAGGAACCAACAAGAGAGGAAAAGAAGCAAAAAGAGCAAGCTAGTGCTCTCGAACAAGCCACGCGATCAGCGTGGGAGTGTCAAGATCAAATATTCAGTTCGAAGAACCCACGCGAGTAGCACCAACCACCACACCAGTCGTGCCAGATGCTGAAACACAGACTTCCAACTTGAATCAGTCACGCTGTTAGCGTGGCCATCCACGCGAGTAGTGTGGGACTGCCAAAGGATAACCCCTCAGCTCGAACAAGCCACGCTGTTAGCGTGGCCATCCACGCGAGTCACGCCATTCTATCAAAATTCAAGCATTCAATTCGAATGACCAGAGTTCCAGAGTAGCTTATTTAACTCGAATATCCCACGCGATCAACATGGGACTCCACGTGAGTCGTGCCACGAGCTCGCTGTTTCCTGATTTAAAAGATTTGAAATTGATTTAGCTTGGGGAACAGTTCCTCATTACTGGATAAAAATCTAGAAAGTAGGGGGGATAAAAGGAGACCTCTGGATCACAAAGAAGGAGCTTTTTACTGAACCTCTTGAAGAATTCTGCAGAAGAAGCCATTGAAGACCTTGGGAGAAGATTGGAAGCATTGAGGAATTGCAGAAATACAACTCTGTGTGATCTTTTCTTTTCCTCTGGTAAATTCTCTCTAGGAACATGTTAGTTATGGAAGTAATACCAGTTCTAAGTATGCTTGGCTAAATTCTTGTATTGTGGTTGAGTCATGAACCTATGGCACCTCCTCTATGTCTTGATTGGTTTTAATAAGAATTACCATAATTGCTTTGTTTTATTCTGTTCTTCACTGCATTACTCTTAATTGGGACTAGCCATTCTATTAAGATGTTTAGGGTTAGGATTCACAATAGGGATATTGGAATTCTAGTTTCTGAAATGAGTAGAACAATAATTTATACATTGCCTAGGGATAGGGATGTGTGGTTGTAGCAATTTCAGGATGTGTTTGTTAAATGCTTGGTTTAAGAAGAAATCACTAAGGGATTAGGGTTTTTAATTTCACCAAAGGGTTAAATTACTAAGGGATTAGGATTTAGCTACTTATATGAGAATACATCA
>CM023943.1:9116992-9134422 GCA_013407115.1 Glycine latifolia
CAATTTTTGGAAAAACAGAACGCAGATTTTCATTCAATCAAATGACCCTGGTGCATGGAAAATGCAATAGAAAGAGGTCATTTGATTCCAACCAAAACTGTTAATAATGAAATGATTCCCAAAGAATGGGATGAAATAACAGACATAGAAAATAGGGTAGTTAAATACGATTTTAAAGCAAAAAATATGATAACCTCTACATTATCGTCTGATTAATTTTTCAGGACTGTTAGGTGCAAGAGTGCTAAGGAGTTGTGGGAAATGCTAGAAATTAATCATGAAGGAACAGATGAAGTTAAAAGATCAAGGAAACATGCTTTGATTCATGAGTATGAGATGTTCAAGATGAACACAACTAAAAACATCTCTAAACTCCAAACCAGATTCAAACACATCATTAATCATCTTCTTGGTCTTGGAAAAACATTTAATTCTGTGGAACTAAACATCAAGATCTTGAAATGCTTAACAAGACCATAGCAACCAAAGATGACAGCGATAAAGGAATCTATAGATCTATCAAAGATGTCTCTAGCTGCACTATTGGGTATGTTACTTGAGTATGAATTAGAAATGTCTCAACTAACACATGCAGAAGATGTAGACAAGAAACAAAAGAGTATTGCCTTGAAAGCTGCATCCTCAAATGTTGAGAAAGGTGATGACTTAAGTGGAGATAAAGGTGATGAGAATCTGAACCTAATAGTCAAAAGGTTTAGCAAATTCATGAAGAAATGTACTCAAGTGGAGATAACAATAAAGGCAAAATAATAGGAGAAGGCAATATTGGTGACAGCTTTAAAACCAAAATCAGAAATGTACTTTATGTGGAAGGCCTAAAGCACAATCTTCTGAGTACAAGTCAATTGTGTGATAAAGGATTAAAGGCATCCTTTAATAATAATTACTACTTAATATGTGATGGCCATTCTGGTGAGGTTATTCATGCAGGAAAAAGAAAGGGAAACATCTACTTGCTTGCTATAGAACATGAATTCATTCATAATATTAACTGCATAGTAAGTAAGATTGATGAATCATAGCTGTGGCATAGAAGAGCTAGTCACATTTGAAAAACACAATGAATATACTGCAAATAAACCAAGAGGGGGGGTGAATTGGTTCAAAATGATATTTTAAAAAAAAATTCTAAAACAACTTGGGGAATTTGAAATCTGGATCGTATCACTCTTTCACCTTTTGTAAAACCAGAACTTTTCTTTCAATCAAGATCCTCTTTGTTATGCATGCAATGACAGAAATATTTTCTTTTGCTAATAATATTTTGATTACCGAAATACAAGTAATGAAAGAAACACAGAATCAGAATAAAAGACTCAGTAATTTATACTGGTTCACCTCACTAACATGGAGGCTACATCCAGTGTCTTCCAACCAACCAGGTTAGAGTTTTCACTATATCAAAATATTCTTTACAAGAAATTACAAATGATTATCTTTATCAACCCTAGATAAAGAATATGAATTCTAAAACACTATTAGAAAACAAATCACAAAGATCCTGAGAACCCTGCTCAGATCTTCAACCCTAGAGAACCCTACTCTAGAAAGCTTGAAAGAATCACTTTGATATATTACAATACAACAAAAATATTAGAACATCTAAAAACAAAAGTTTCAAGATAAACACAACCTATGATCCTTCATGTATGAATGAATGAAATGAATTGAGATTACCAATCAATCAGGTTGTACGAAATTCAATGCTAAGAATCAAACTCTTGATAAACCTTCTTTTCTTTAACACATCTTTTAAAAAAAAAAACTCAAAAATCTTGATCTCACAAGATGTGTTTCAAACTTAGAAACAAATCAGAATCTTGAACACTTAGAAAGCTTAGTATCTTTTGGGTAAAACTCTCATATATTTAAATGATTCATTCAATCTCTATTTATAGAAAACATACTCACCAAGCTTTATATAAAACTGATTTAATTGACAATAATCGATTAAAACGACAACGTAATCGATTATTTACTCATATATAATCGATTAAATTATCATATAATCGATTAATATGTTCTTGAGCCTTCTGGAAATGTTTTCATGAACAAGATAATCGATTAAACCGATACTTAATCGATTAAAGCAGTCTTAGCATTTTTGACATATGAAGAAATAATCGATTACATAAGACTGGTAATCGGTTAAACCAGTAAAGCTCAAAACAAGAACTCGGCCTGTGCAACATGAGCCCGACCTTTGTGTAACACGAACTCGACCTTTGTAATCGATTACTGAAAATGGTAATCGATTATTCCAGTGATACATGTTTTTCACATATAACTATGTAATCGATTACAAAAGCTAGTAATCAATTAAACTGTTCTTCAAGGCTTATTCAGAAATAGTATGAATATATTTAATCGATTAAAATTCTTTTGTAATCGATTAAAGCAGTAAGATTTTATTTTCCAAAAACCTTAACCATGACTAATTAGTTTCTTTTAAAAAACATGAATAGCTTTAATACTTTAATGAAAACATGTATGCATGTTAATTATCATATTCATGCAATGCAAGGATCACAAGATTAGCCTCTGATACACTTAATCAAATTATAATTTTCTTGGCATGTGAAAAGCTCAAAACTTTCTTCTAAGGCACAAGCTTCTTCTTTAGCTTCATCTTCTTACTACTCCCTTTAACCAACAATCTTCTCCTCAGAATCAACAACATTAACATGCATCATATAAACAAGTTCATTAGAAAAGATTTAGTTATTGGTTTACCTAAACTTAGGTTTGGAAAGGACAAACTTTGTGATGCTTGTCAAAGGGGGAAACAAACAAAAATCTCTTTTCAAAATAAAAACTTTGTTTCCACCTCAAGACCTCTTGAATTGCTTCACATGGATTTTTTTGGTCATTCAAGAACTATAAGCTTAGGTGGCAATTACTATAGGCTTGTAATAGTTGATGACTACTCAAGATTCATATGGACTTTGTCTTTAAAATCCAAGAGTGATGCTTTTAATGCCTTCAAAAAATTAGCCAAGCTTGTTCAAAATGAAAAAGACTACAAAATTATCTCAATAAGAAGTGATCATGGTGGTGAATTCCAAAGTGAGCATTTTGAAAAGTTCTATGAAGAAAATGGAATTAACCACAATTTTTCATCTCCAAGAACACCTCAACAAAATGGTGTTGCAGAGAGGAAAAATAGATCTCTTGAAGAAGGAGCAAGAACTCTTATTAATGAGACGAATTTGTCAAAACAGTTTTTGGCTGATGCAGTGAGCACTGTTTGTTACACTTTAAATAAATTACTCATAAGGCCCATCTTAAAGAAAACTCCTTATGAACTATACAAAGGTAGAAAACCAAACATTTCATACCTTAGAGCTTTTGGTTGTAAATGTTTTGTTTTAAACAATGGAAAAGAGTCTTTTGGTAAATTTGATGCAAAGGCTGATGAAGCTATCTTCCTTGGATATTCATTACAAAGTAAAGTATATAGAGTTTTCAATAAAAGAACCTTATGCATGGAAGAATCTGTATATGTTATTTGTGATTAATCTAACTCCTCAAAAGAGGAAAAGAGTTATGATAATGATGTAGGACCAATAGAAGATTATGTCAAAATCAAATGAGAAGAAAAAGGATGAATCAAATGAAGATATTGATCCTTCAACACCTACTCAAAGGCCTAAGGACTGGAGAATAACAACAGATCTCTCCCTTGACAACATAATTGGTGAAGTAACTAACGGAGTATCTACTAGATCTTCTCTCAGAAATTTATGTTGTGTATGGCTTTTGTTTCTCAAATTGAACCTAAGAATATTTAACCTAGGAAATCTACCAATGACATATTACTTGTTCAAATATATATTGATGATATTGCTTTTGGTTCACTAAAAAATCCTTGTGCAAGGAATTCTCAATCTCTATGCAGAATGAATTTGAAATGTCAATGATAAAATAACTAACATTCTTCCTTCGACTTCAAGTGAAACAAATGAAAAATTGGACATTTCTCAGTAAAACAAAGTACTGCAATGAATTGATCAAGAAATTTGACATGGAGAAAAGCAAGGATGTTGCAACTCCTATGGCTACCACAACTTACCTTGATTCAGATGAAAAAGGCTAGAAGGTTGATAAGTCAAAATAAAGAGGTATGATTTACTTGACTGCAAGCCGTCCAGATATTATGTTGAGTGTGTGCTTATGTGAAAGATAACAAGCTAATCCAAAAGAATCACACCTCACAGCAGTCAAGAGAATCATCAAATACCTTAAATCAACTCCAAAAATTGGTTTATGGTATCCGAAAGGTGCACTACTAAATTTAATTGGTTACTCAGATTTTGATTTTGCAGGCTGCAAATTAGATAAGAAAAGTGCAAGTAGAACATGCCATTTGTTGGGAAGTTCATTGATCTCATGGCATTGCAGAAACAATCTTGTGTTGCTCTATCAACAGCTGAGGCAGAGTACATTGCAACTGGGAGTTGCTGTGCTCAAAGATTGTAGCTAAAGCAACAAATATAGGACTTTGGTGTTGAATTGAAAGAAATTCCTTTGCTATGTGACAACACAAGTGCTATCAACTTATCATAGAATCCAGTAATACACTCAAGGACAAAGCATATAGAGATCAGACATCACTTTCTTAGATATCACATTCAAAAGGGTAATTGCTCAATTGAGTTTATTGATACAAACAATCAATTGGCTGATATATTTACTAAACCCTTTGTTAGAGATAGATTCTATGCTCTTAGGAACATGCTAGGAATTCTTGATGAATCTAATATCTAATAGCATGTTTATGATGTGTTTGATTACATGAAATTCAACTCACAAATTCATTATGCATCACATTTGGCTAAAATACGAATTCTGATAAATGGCACTATTCATGCTACATAATTCTCTATTGTGATCGATTACGCTCTCTAATTAATCAATTACATGATGCTTAATGGCATTTTCAAGTTAAAAACTCTCTGGAGTAATTGATTACGACAACGTATTAATCAATTACAAGATGCTTAAAGGCAACTTCAAATTAAAAACTCTCTGGAGTAATCGATTATGTCCTCGAATTAATCGATTACACTAAGCTCAGAGGCATACTTCATCCTAGAATAATCAATTACAAGGGTTCTGTAATCGATTACTTATGAAATTTCTTGATGTAACAGATGAACCCATAGCCATTAAGTTTTCCCAAATCTACCTTGCAATAGAACCCAATCTTCAAGCAAACTTCAAGAACACATAAGCTTCCAGCACTCCTTGAAATTGAGCTGTTTTAGAAGTTTAAATTGCAAAAAATGGAAGATGGAAGAAAGGATAGGGATGAAGGTGAAGACACCAAGGAGAAGCTCTCCAATAAGTCTAGGAAGAATCACCATAATAGCATTGGGAAGCCATTGATAAGACTCAAGAAATTCTTGAACAAGAACAAGAGAGAAACTCTTACAACAATTTTCAGAAATTGTATTAATGAACCAAAGTTAGTTACATTTAGTTTTGTCACCTTATATAGGCCACGAATTACAAGCTAAATGTCACTGAAATGCAATTTGAAATCAAGCCTAAATGAAGCTTGAAGTGCAAGCTTTCCCTAAGTGACCTTTGGCTTCCCAAACATGTGCGGTTGAAACCTCTGACTGGAATAATCGATTAATTCACTCTTATAATTGATTAAAGCAGTAAGGCCTTGTTCCTATTTGCAACTGAAATGCTGTAATTGATTACAAGGTTAAAATAATCGATTAAAACAGTAGCAACCTATTTACAATTGTTTTATTGAATTTCTTCTAACAAGTGCTGGAATTTATTGAATTAAATTAGATTTGAGACATCAAAATCCAGCTCTTGTCATCCTTGATTTGGTGTGCAACTTCATGCTTGCCCAAGTTAGCTTGAATGTGGTCTTGAAGTGCTTGAGTCCTAGCTCTTGTCATTGGTCCATTGAAGCTCACCAAAGGAAGTGCTTCAAGCTCTCCTTCTATACCTTTGGCTTGTCTTGGACCTCCATCATTTCTGCAATCTTGCACAGTTATCAATGAAAAATAACTGACATCTTATCTCCAAATTCAAATTCAAATTCTGGTTCAATAAATCCAGACCACCTTGGAATTCGGGATAACGATTATCAAGATTTCAAAATTCAAATTTTAAGCTTGAAAAGCTCTATAAATTCAAATTCCATAAGTTTAAACTCCTCACACCAAAAATTCATTCTTTCCTTTAGCAAAAACTGAGTTAACTTTTGCTCTACCTCTTCCTCTTTTCAACCAAACCTCTACCTATCCTTATTCCTAAATCACAATGTCTCAAGCATTTGCATCTAAGAAAATCAAAAATAAGCAAAATGGAAGCAGGCCAAAGTTCTAAGGTTGTTGAGAATAGTTTAGATACCTGGTTCTCTACTGAGGTAGAAAGGATTAATTATATGCAGTTTCATGCTACAAAGTTGGTGCTGCCTCCAAAATACCTGGAGCTTGATTGGTTTGTCTCTGAGGGATTCACATTCCCTGATATGCTGCAAGCACAGGGCATTACAAAGCTGTTGGAAATGAAGGGTACCTTTTACCTTGAATTGGTAAAAGTATTCTATACTTGTGCCAAGGCTAGTACGGATGGTGTTCTCCACTCCAAAGTGAATGGAGTGGCCAGGGAAATTGATAACACTGTGTGGAATGCAGTGGTAGGAATTTCTTGCGGAGGTGTTAGGAGGTTTGAAGAAGAAATTGGAGGTTACTCAAAGATGGATACCTATAGAGGTATGTTGCTAAATCCAAATGCTTAAATAAGAAACAGATTGGGTGTTGGTAACATGACTGTAGAAGATAGGCTTCTTCACTACATCATTACTTACATCCTTGCACCTAGATCAACCAATCATGCACAGATCACTGATGATGATATGTGTAACATCCTCAAATTTTTATCTTAAGTTTATAGTCATATTTAAATTAATTATGGATATGTAAATATAGTTTGATACAAGAAGAATAGGATAGAATTTATTTAAACACAAGCTGTCCAAAAACAGTCCACTACTGCTTGTAATATCTAGATGTAAAATATAACATATTAAAAATTCAGCTAAATCTAGATTGTGTACTGCTTGTAGTCACAAAAACACTAAGAGATGTTATTGTCCTAATTTGGACCCATTGGTAGCTTTGGAGTTTAGTTTTTAAAATACCATATCTAGAGTTTTAGAACTCCAAATGATGCATGTGATACCTTGTTAGAAAGCTTAGGAAGTCTAGTTTAACATACTAAAAAATGGGAGTTTATGGACTGGTAGATTCGTATAGCATATAAAAAGAACGAACCATATATGGTAAACTTTTTCTAGCTATTTGAAAGAAAAATCTGGTCTTGGCAACTTGTAGCTCCTAGAATTTTGGCACAAAGGCTAAAAGATTTAGCCAAGTTTGGACTAATAAGAAATTGATTTATGAAGACTCTTAAAACTCCACATGTTGCAGCAAAAGGAAAATGCATGGGTATGTGAATTAATAGAAAGAAAAGTGTAAACAAGAGTCAATGAGAAGTCAATAAAGTGAATAAGACAAAATTGAAAACAATATTCTTGAACAATCTTGTATGACTATCAACGTGGAAGCTTAGGAACTTAGAAGCAAAGGATGATTTCAGCCAAGCACTTAAGAACCAAGCAAAATCAGTCACTTATAGGAGCAGCCATGATATTTGTATGTTGCTGTGAATTTTGTGAAGGAAAAATAGGAAAAACTGAATGATGGCTGTGTGTGTATAGTTGTAGGAATTTAGCAAAGGACATCAAGATTTTCAGCCATGCTCCACGTGCATTTGGGTCAAAGAATGAAGGAATATTGCAAAGCTTGACCAAAGAAAAATCTAGTTCATAAGATAAGATTTTAGGATAATATCTCTTAAGGTAATGATTAGTTAGTTTCATTTTAACCAAACTAACTATTAACCAAGATTTAAACCTAACAAAACCCTTTCCATCTTAACTAACTTGATTAATATAAATAGATTGGAGTATCACAAAATTTTTGCACGTAAACTTCTACCTCAAAGTTTCCTCCTACACCCACTTGCTTTCTTGCTTACATTTCTCATAACCGTAGCTTCAATCCTAGTGTACTATACTATTTTCTCCTTTTAAATACTTTCTTCCTTGAATATTTCCAATAAAGGCGACCTACTTAGTCAATTGCAAATCCAAATTCACTTGAGGTAGGCTAGGCTTCAATCTTTAATCAAGAGTTTATTTGGACTAACCTATATGTTTAATAGTCCAGATTTATGGTTGATTATTTAGGCTGAATTTGAATATCATTGAAGGATATTTTATGATGTGATAACATTGATTTAACAATAGGATAGGTTGATGATTTAAATGCTGAAATCTTAGTAAGGATTGGAGTTGATTTTGATGACCTTTTAGACTTGATTTTGATGAAAATTTGGACTGTTTGCTTATATGTTTATGATTGGAATTGTTTTAAATTTATTATATGAAGTAGAGGCTGAACGGTATGGGGATGAAAGGTCTATTTACTCAAGTGGTTCGGTTTGATAATTAAATAGTAGAGTGGTAAGTTGAGGAGAACATAAAGTTTAGACTAAGTTCTAATTTGTTCTTGAGAATGTCTAAAGGAATTAGAAAATTGTTTGGATGGTGTATTAAGGATTACTAGTTAGATTATTAACATGTTTTCTATAGCTTAAGGATATTTCTGTTGCCATGCACAAGTTGGCATGATGTTGATTGAATAAGGTATGGTAGCCTAACCATATATTTGGTACGTATGATATTTGTGATGAAATGTTTCCATGAGATTGTATGAGTTTACTCATGGATTGTATGATGGATTTGATGTGATGATATACATTGATTCATGTTTCTGAGTCCAGTAGGAGATTCACAAAACAGAATATGATACTACATCCAGTACGAGATGTAGAGACCAGGTGCAAAAACATGGAATAAGCATGCATTGTTTGTGTAAAACGGTCATAGCTAGACATCCAATACGAGATGTACCTACATACAGTATGATATGTAGAGGTCATGTGCACCTTGGAATTTCGCGCATACATGTTATTTAAATGGTTATCTATTGTGTGGATTGTATTGGAATTTTTTTTTATGGTTTACTAATGTACTTAACGTATTTGGTGGTTTAGTTTTTGCCTACTGAGAAATTTTATTTCTCACTAGATTTTTTTATAGATGGCCTTAGTGATAATCTATGTAGACGCATTAGATTGGGAATGGTACCATGATGAAGATAGGAATTGTTATGTTCTTATAGTGCATCCAGTGATCGGTATATATGTGTATTTTGGCACACACTTTTTAGTGTCTGTATTAAATAATATGTTCAACCCTAATGATCCTTTAATGCATTTCCCTCATGGATACCATGATCCTTCTCTTGTACCTGACCTTGGAGGAAATATGCATTTTAATGGTGAAGTTGATGCTGCAGAAAGCGTAGGCGAAAATTTCTAAGATAAAAAAAATGTAGTCATGTGGACCTATGTAAAATAAATAAGTATCATATCTAATGTGGCTAGTGTGGTTCTTAGTAATTCTAGGTTCTAGTGTGATATATTGTGGTGATGTAAAAAGAACTTAGTGACTTGTAATAATGAATTATGTAACAATGATAGTAGTATGTATAATAAATTAGTTCACTGCTCATATAATCGTTACGCATGTTTTACAAAATTTTAAACAATAATAAAATTATCTAGGAATATATTAGGTCGTTACAATCTGCAACTATTGTATGGGAAAAAAACTGGAACTCAAATCCATTAGGTTCTAGTCATTGAGGAAACAATGATGAAGTCAAAGAGCCTTTTAAGCTATCAATTCCCCTATGTTGTCATGGTCTCAAGGTTTATTGATTACTTTGGGATTGATGTGTCAAATGATATTGTTAACAACACCACCAACATTACCAACCTCATCTCTATAAAGCATCTCACCAAGTTGGGATTGATGAAAACCTCAAATAGGTGGACAATGGCTGAAGCTCAAGCTCCTCAAGGAGTTGTTGATAAGGATCAAGAAGTTAATGAGCAAGAAGATGCTGAAGCTGGACCTGCTGAGCAGCAGTGGAGTCCTTTTGAATCCCTTATGATTCAAAAGATGTATGCAATGATATCTCTGCATCATGAACATCTAGCTAATGTTCATTCCTCTTTAGAAGACATCACCACTAGACTGGAGAATATAGAGACTAGAATGAGTCTTAGAGACTTTGATAATCTTTAGCTTAGTGGTTGTCTTGTTTAGTTTCTGGTTGTGTTGTCTTTATTTTCTCATTTTCAGCCATGCTCTTTGATTTTTAACCTTCATGTTTGCACCTTGAATCATTAATAAAATTGTTTTTATGTTGTTTTAAATCTTCCTTTGCTTATTTCACTATTGTTGGAATATTTTGTCTTTGATAAGCCAAAAGGGGGAGAAAAATGAACATATGCAAGGTGCTGGGAGAGTAAAAGAAAATAGGTGTATCTAAATTCTTTTTGAATTTCTTTTTGTGTAACTATAACAATAGTTTTTTTTAGACTTTTCTATAATAGGTGTTTCTAAAGGTAAGATTACAGAAGGATTTTCTCTATGTCTTGATCACAAAAAATCTATGTGAGTTAGATGTCTCATTCTTGATCTAGGTGTGATTGAGAGTGGTTGTAAGAGCTTGTAAAAAACAAATTGTTATTAGTGGAACTCTAACTTGTTGGTTGGAAGAATTGGATGTAGCATCTCTAGGTTGAGAAGTGAACTAGTATAAATCTTTGTATTGGCTACTTCATTTTTATCTTTTCTTGTGGTTATAACTTTCATTTGTTGGTGTAGCATTTCACAATTAACAGAAAAAGTTTTTGATTGCATTCTTTAAAGATTATTGTTTGATTGGTAGGAATTTTTCTTCGATTATTTTGTGATATAATCTTTTTAACTTTGATTGTTTAAGAATTTTTAATTGACCAATAACAACCAATTCACACCCCCCCTCTTGGTTTATATGTGTTGTTTATATTGTTTTCAGTTTAGCCTTCCATGATCATCATCATTTGAAAAGCCACAAAATTTGTATAAGAAAAATAGAAGAACAGAGATGAAAGGAAGAAAAATAAATAAAGAACAATAAAGAATAGCTAAGAGAAAAAGAGACAATATTTTAATTTTGAAAACTTGCACAAGAAGCTAGAAATTAGTTTTTTATTTGTGTCCCTGTGTACTCAAATAACTCCTAGCTACACTAATATATAGTTATTGAAAAAAATTAAGGGATGGGCTCTGATTAGGCCCATCTAAACTAACTAATTATGCTAATTACATTAATTAAAATCCAAACTCGTAGCCCAAAACTCAAGTGCAGAGGTTCTGACTTCCAAGGCTAATTTGACCCTCAAAATGGAAGAATTGGTCCACACTTATCTCTGACAAAATTTTAGTTCTTGTCCTTATCTTTCCAGGAAATACCCATATGCTCCATTTGGAGTTTTGTAGAATTTTTTAAGTTCTGCACAAGGAAGCTAGGTCAAGTAAGCACAAAATCTGAAAATAAGCAACAATTATCAATTAAGCCCAATTATTTGCCTAAGACCAAAACTGAGTTAAAATGAGAAAATAAGAATCCAAGAGAAGTCAAATAAGCTAATAAGAGTAGAAACATACTATACTAAAAATGCCCAATCAACTATTAGGAGATTATCAATGGGAAAGTCACTTCTTGATTTAGGTGCAAGCATCAACCTCATACCCTTGTCCATGGTTAAGCGAAAAAGAGAAGCAGAAATTAGACCAACTAGGATGGCTTTGCAGCTAGCTGAGAGAACTATTAAGCATCCTTATGACATTATTGAAGATGTATTGGTGAAATTTGACAAATTTTTCTTTCCAGTTGACTTTGTAGTGATGGATATGGATGAGGATAGTGAAGTTCAATTGATTCTTGGCAGACCTTGCATGAACACTGCTAAGGTTTTATTGATGTTGATGAAGGAACACTCATTAAGAGGGTGCAAGATGATGAAGTGCAATTTAATGTCCTTGAAGCCATGAAGCACCCTAAAGATAAGAGAGAATGTTTTAGAGTGGATGTCTTAGATGAGGTGATTGCTGACTCCAAGAAGTTGATCCAAAGAGAGGATGGTATAGAGAAAGTATTGACTGAAGCATTTGGGGATAGAAGTGAATGTGAAGATAAGGAAAGTTCAGATTGTCTTCAACAGCTAGATGCTTGCAAGGAAATTCCTTATCAACCATCTCTCTTTGAAGAATTGAAAGAAGAGAAGAAGAATGAAGAATCAAAGATGGAGCTGAAAGCATTACCTCCATATTTGAAATATGTTATTATTGCAGGTAATTCACAAAAACCAGTTATTATTAATGAAAATCTTTCTGACGAAGAAGAAAAGAAACTTGTGAAAATTTTGCAGGAGAATAAAGAAGCCATTGGCTGGACCTTATCAGACCTCGCAGGTACATTAGTCCTTCTTATTGTATGCATAGAATTTTAATGGAAGAAGATTATAAACCTGTAGCTCAGCCAAAGAGACGTCTCAATCGTACAATGAAGGAAGTTGTCATAAAGGAGGTAGTCAAGCTATTGGAGACTGGAATGATATATCCTAACTTAGATAGCCAATGGGTAAGCCCTGTACAGGTAGTTTCAAAGAAAGGTTGTATAACTATTGTAAAAATTATAAAATGAGCTTATTCCAACTTGTACTCTTACAAGTTGGAGAATGTGTATTGATTACATGAAGCTCAATAAAGCCACCAGAAAGGATCATTTTTCATGGACTAGATGCTGGAGAGACTAGCAGAACAACAACTCTATTATTTTCTTGATGGTTACTCAGGATATAATCAAATCAATGTTAATCCTGAAGACCAAGAGAAGACAACTTTTTTACCTATCCCTTCGATGTTTTTGCTTTCAGGAATATTCGGTCTTTGTAATGCTCCTACTACATTTCAACGATGTATGTTGGCAATTTTCTTTGATCTTGTTGAAAAGAGTATTGAAGTTTCATGGATGATTTCTCTATTTTTTGCTCTGATCACGTTGAAAAGTGCTCTTAGAATTTGAACTGAATGATTTTACTCTTTACGTTACGTTGCTAGGTATAAAGCATAATGTTTTGATTGTGAATAGCATGAGATTATGATTGTAATGCTGGGATATTTATTTCATATGTGAAGGATCAATATTCGAAAAATATCCTTAGAATTCTCAAATACGAGGGATCTATTTGGGGTGAATTAATGTGTGCATCAATAATATTAGAAAATGATTCATATGTGTTAATGTTAATTGAATACTGAGGGTATGAACGATGAAATCCAATCCTATATTTTTCTTGAATTAATTAAATTCGTTTAATTGTTTTCGGAATTTTCTGTATTTTTGACACACTAAATATGTTATTTCTATATTTTCATTAATTCTATAATTCTTTATTTTTACAACTCCATGATATTCCAATTAAATTTATTACGCATAACTATTAAACTGTTATTTTTATCTGGAATAATTGAGTAGCTCAAGTCCCTGTGGAGACAATCTCTTTATAAATTATGTAACTTGCGACAACATTGGTATGCTTGCCAATAGTCTAACAATTACTGGTGTTCTATTACGAGAAGATGGTAGGTTACATGCCTTCCAGTTTTTTGGATCTAATGTTTGCTTAGGAGAGAATTGAAGTAGGTTTGAGGAGAGGAAAATTTGATTATGTTGCTTCTGTGAGTTCTGACATCATCAAGTGATACTATGTGTGATGCTTGGGGCAATCTGAAGGTTTGTTGCTAGACGTTTTCAAGGACTCATTGGGACTTTCATGCTATTATTGTAAACAACAATCACAATGTTAATAATATGGTTGAATTTGATGCCATCATCTCTCATTGTATCTTTGCATATTTATTTAACTTTCACTGGAATATGAATGTATGCCACTGGTCTATTTATTCATGTGACCTACTCTAGACTTAATCTCCGAGTCTGCCCAATCATAAATTGCACGTTCTACACATTTGGTGGGGGTGTCTTAAGTGATGAGTAAAATTGAATAAGCATTTGATTGATTGTGTTTCAAATTAATAAATACTAAAGAAAGACATGCGTCCGACCTCATCTTATATTTCTTAAAAGTTTTGTGAAGAGAGTCATTTGGCTCTGTCAATTGAAAATCTTTTAGATATTTCTCGTCCTTGAAAATTCTCTTTTGAGAACCTGTACATTTTCTTTTATTTCTTTTTACTACAAAAGCATGACAAATGACAGCAGAGAATACCTCCAAACCTCACACTAGGGCAATGACAAAAACTAAGGGCAAATAAAATGTTCTCAACTGGTAGGTTGAAAACTCGAAAAAGGAAGCCTAGGTAAAAGTTAGGTATATATATGCAAGAAAAAAAAAGAAAGAAGTGGAAAGAAGGAAACAAAGAAAACAATCAGGAGCGTGTTTATCAGAGGTTCTATCCCAAAATCCAAACTATAAGAGTCTCCAATCAAGATTTGAAGAATGACACATGGTTGTGTTTCTTCATCCTAAACACTATGAGCCAAAGTATAATTGTTTTAAAAAATAGAGTAGGAACTATCGCCAAACTGGTGGGAAGAGTAGGGATGGAAAAATGGACCTAGCCCGATGGGCCAGACCATTTAGCCCACAAAAAAGTGGGGTGGGCTGGCACTATCAACCCATTTTTTTAAACAAGTCAAGCCAACTCTGCTCACTAAAAATATGTGCTAATACCAGCTAGCTCACCAGGCCAAAAATTTGAATTACATTTCTAAAAAACAGATGGCTGACTCTGTGACTCGTGTGTGAGGTGAGATGATGGGCAAAACACAAAACAACAATCTGTTAGATTCAAGTATCAGAAGAATCAGAAGACAAGTGATGTTTTGATATTTGTTTCATGCCCACTCATGTGATGATGGCATTTGTAATTTTTCCTTTTGGTTAAGCTTGGTTCATTAAGGTTAAAATCCAATAATCCTTTGCAGTCATTAAAGAAATCAGACATGCATGCATTCATTCTTAGGATAAGAATCATATTAGTACATGCAATTGATTAGAAATACATTGATAAGTCTAAACTAGCATAAAATGTTTTCTTACTGATGTAATCGATTACACAAGTCATATAATCGATTACATAAGGCATCTGCATAAATCTGTTTAGCCTATGAACTGGTTTAATCGATTACCAAATAATAGTAATCGATTAAATATGCTATAGAGTACTATGTATACTTCTGGCGTAATCGATTAAAATACATTATAATCGATTACCTATGCTTGTGATTCATACTTGTATTTCTGGCGTAATCGATTACATGGTCAAATAATCGATTACTTTGTTCGTTCAAGATTTCCAGAAGTATCATGAACAACTTAATCGATTAATTAAACGGAATAATCGATTACACATGTTAAAATAATCGATTACATAAACAAAATAATCGATTACTGTCTGTTAAATCTGTTTTTTTATAAATAGGCAAGCATTGTCTCAGAAAATAAGAGAGTGATTTCGAGAGCTTTCATTCATACCAAAGTTTCAATAATCTCTGAGTGCTCCAAAGAGTTAAAAACTTCATTTTGATAGTATGGTTCATAAGAGTTAGAATCATCATGCTTGCTTAAGAGAAGGAGGTATTTTTGTGATCATTCATGCATTGAGCTGTATCAAGATCAATCAAGAAAGCATATCATTCATCACCTCAGGTTATAAATTTCGTGTATATCCTTTATGCTGCAAAGGAATATAAGGTGATATCCTTCTTGAACATTAAGTTTTTTTCTTTGTAATTTTTCTTTTCTTTTCTGGAATTTGTGTTGAATTTTTCCATGTAACAGTTGGGTTTCTTTAAAGCATTACTAGAAAGGGTTTTTCTAGTGGGTAGAACTGAGAAGGGTTCTCTAGTTCTAGGGAGTAGATTTAGAGTTTTGCCTAGGGTTGGTAAAAGAGACCTTGTTGATTGCTTGTAAAGAATTAAAATATGTTAGTGGAACTCTAATCTGGTTGGGATTAGAAGGTAAACTGGATGTAGCCTCAGTGGTTGGAGGTGAACCAGTATAAAATTGTGTGCATTTAAGTTTTGATTTACATTTCATTAGTTGCTTGAGATATTATTTTGTGTGTCAACTCAAACTTTGATTCAACACAAGAGTTAATTGATTGGAGAAGAAAATTGTTTACTAAATTTGTTTTTGATTTAAGATACGATCCAGATTAATTCTTTTGCTGTGTTTTGATTTTCAAGAAAAGTTAGAAAAAAAGGATCAAAAACCAATTCACCCCCCCTCTTGGTTTATTGGATTAGGTATTCATTGTATTTTCACAATCCACAAAAGACAAAACAAAAGTCACGTGAATGCTAAACCACTGGCCACTTGCCCACCTTCCTCTCCCACTGTCTCACTCACTAGTCACTACTCAGTGAGTCTATCGCACTCTCACTCAACACTCTCCCACTTTCCTATTCCAATGTTCCTCTCCCTCCCTCAAAGGTCCTGTGACTCCCGTCTAGCCGTCCAGGTCCAGGCATCCATTCTCCTCTCCGTACTCCATTCTCTTCTCGGTCACGTACACAAAGGTCTCTATCGCGTCCAGTCTCCTCTCTGTCAACATGGTGTCAACTCTCCTTTCCGCCAGCGTCACGTCCACTCTTCTTTTCGTTAGTGTCACGTCTACTCACCACTCTTCTCTACATCATTGTCACGTCTACTCTCCGCTCCATCGTGTCCATTCTCCTCTACGGTTCCCTCACTTCATCGCGGTATGTACTCGGTACCCCCTCCGCTAATAACTATAAAAAAAATTGTGTTGGATGTTAGACTTTTGGCAAGCATACCAATGTCGTCGCAGGTTATAGAATTTATAAGAGATCGTATCCATGATATGCGCCTAGCATATAAGGTTTTCCTAAGCTTTTTAGAAGCAAGAATTGAGTATTAAGCATGGATAATTGCCCTATTGTGTTATGATTTGAACTAATGTGATAAATTGCCAGGAAATCCATCAAAGATGCCAAGATTGAGAAAAATCAGAAGAAAAGAACCAAGTTTTGGAAGAATGTTATGGTGCCATCAGCGCCAAAGACTCTGGAAGATAGCGTCATCCGCGCCACAACCGAGCCAAAGGCGTCATTTGCTCTGGAACCTGGCGCCATTAGCGCCAAGCTGGCGCCAACAGCGCCATATCTTCTGACATCCCGCGCCAAGAGCGCAAGAATTGGCGCCATCAGTGCATTCGTTCTGTAAGTTGGCGCCATCAGCGCCAGGTTCGCGCCAGCAGCGCCACAGGTCGACAGAAGCAGCATTTAAAGGGCAAAACAGAGACTTCACAAGGGGGGTGATAAATACCCAACCCTCAGCATTCAATGCACGAACTCTTGGAGGGAA
>CM023943.1:9134822-9164900 GCA_013407115.1 Glycine latifolia
ATGCATGTTTGAGTAACTTGGGGTTGATGAAGGTAGTAGACAATACATATACAAGGGTAGGGAGCATTTAGTGTGGATTGCCCTAGCTACTTCACCACATATATCATTATAATCCTCCATAGTTTGTTCATATATTCATGTTTATACTTAGGTTTTAATTTAATTTATTCTACACACACACAACAACAATTTATCCAATTTGTTTATCATCCAATCTATCAATATTAATTATAATTTAATTGGTCAAACAATCCTCGTGGGACGATAACTCTACTTTATCACTTTATTACTTGGAACGATCGGTATACTTGCCGAACGCGCAACAAGTTTTTGGTGCCCGTTGCCGGGGATTGTTTTAGCCAATTTTATTATAAGTTTTTATCTTTAGTGTTTAGATTTCAGTTCTTTATATAGGGTTGATAAAGGGTGATCATTTGTAAGCTTGTAAAGAATAGATTTTGTTATAATGGAACTCTAGCCAAGGTTTGGTTAGAAGAAACTAAATATATCTTCTCTTTTTAAGGAGTGAACCAGTATAGATTTGGTGTTCTCTTATTCTCATCTTGTTGTCTTTATTTGCTTATCTTTCAGTTAATCTTTTCAAGATCAACATATAGCTTTTCTGCTATTGTTGGCCATGAAGGATGAGTCTTGATTGATTGAAAGTTTCAGTTTCAAAAAGGGTGTACTTGTGATACGATCTTTAATCCACTACTAGTTTCAATGAATTTTTAAAGTCGTTGTTTTAACCAATTCACCCCCCCCCCTCTGGTTAATTGTGTGTTCATATTGTTTTCACCCATGGCATCCCTTTATTAGGAAAGTTTCACTTGGTCATATACCAAAGTGTAACGATCCATTGCCATCCTTCAATGGTTCACGCGGTCAATCCCAAAGCCTTATATTTCCTTGTTATGCAGGGTAATTGAAGTTATTAAACAAAAAGCAATGGATGAACCCTTGGAACCAATATTCTAGTTGATTGATTGAATGGCTCCACTACCATCATCCAAAATTGTCGAGCGGTTGAATCCAACAAAACATACACTCTGAGGGAGTCTCTAAAGAGACATGCAAAAGACAGGATGAGGATGCATGAATCATCACATCTTTTAGAAAAAGACAATCAATCTGTGTTTTTCAAAAAAAAAAAAGAAGACCAACAAAGCATAACAAGAGAAAGAATGTCATGAGCATTGCGTAGTTTTCAGGAATCAAAACCTTTTGCATCGAATTGGTGGGTACAAAGCCTACATTTATTGTGAAATTCGCATGCCTATTTTCATTCATAATGCATTCCAAAACTCATATGCTTCATATCAGGCTTTAAGTGCATATTTTTATCTCTATATGTCAGTTTTCAAGATCTAGTGTTTTTCCTTTTGAGTTTCGGATGAATGACCCTTTTGGAGAGTCAACATCTCGCGTCCTTACAGTTTTTAGCCTTTGTGTACTAGTACCTGTTGGCATGTTCATAGGATTCAACATCCTTTGCTTTATGTTTCATAGGACTCAATTTCCTCTATTTTTAGTTTCATATAACTCAAAGTCTTTTGTTTTAGATTCACAAAACTCAACGTCCTCTGCTTTATGTTTTAAAGGACTCAACGTCCTTCGTTTTAGTTTCATAGGACTCAATGTCCTCTACTTTATATTTCATAGGACTCAGCATCCTATACTTTATGTTTTATAGGACTCACGTCCTCTATTTTTAGTTTCATAGGACTCAACATCCTTTGCTTTATGTTTTATATGACTCAACATCCTCTATTTTTAGTTTCATAAGACTCAATGCAACGTCCTCTACTTTATGTTTTATAGGACTCACATCCTCTATTTTTAGTTTCATATGACTTAACATCCCCTGATTTATGTTTTATAGGACTCAACGTCCTCTGCTTTTAGTTTCATAGGACTCAACATCCTCTACTTTATGTTTCATAGGACTCAATATCCTCTACTTCATGTTTCATAGGACTCAGCGTCTTTAGTTTTTAGTTTCATAGGACTCAACGCTAGGCCCTGCGCCCAGTGGTAGGCTTGTACCACCCTCCGTAGTGGTGCCCCCCCATTTCCCATGTCGTTTTGATGTTGTGACACCTAGGATTTTCCAACCCTTGTGCTAACTTGCGGGTTAGGCTGGTTTGTTCTGACCAGGTTCCAACCTTAACCTAATAATAAAACAATAAAAAATTGAAACAAGTAGAAATGGCAGGCATGGTCTGAAACAAAATAAAAACAACTATTTACATACCTTGTTTTACTCATGCAACAACTCCCATTTTGGACTTGGCTTGTTTTTGTTAAGTATGGGACAAAATAAAAACCATTATTTACATGTCCTTGTTTCACACATACACCTCTTTCCTTTTGTGCCTGACCCATGTTTGTAAAGTCTGAAATAAAATAAATATTGTTAGTCACACTCAACTTTTCTATACATACACCTCCATTCATTTTGGGCCCAACCCATTTTCAAGAAATCTGAAACAAGTTAAATATTGCTAGATACATATCTTTTTTTTACACATATCACCCCTCTTTTCATTTTGGACCTAGCCCGTTATTAGGGAGTCCTAAATAAAATGAATACTGCTAGCTACACCATTTTCTCCATGTATGCACCCTTACCACCTAGGCTTGACTAAATCAAAGTCAACCTTTGGCTTTGATCCTAAAAAAATGAATGAATAAATACAATAATAATAATAAATAAATAATTAGTAGGCAACTCTTTATTTTTATTTAATTTGTCTAATTGACTCTATTATTTATCTTATTTGTCAATTTGATTGCCTTTTTATCACCTAATTAGTTAGTTTAATTAATAATGTGTTGTAAATATCCTATTACTTATTTTATTTTCCCCACATTTCAACCACGCACTCTTAATTACTAAGTGTATTCCCCACTTTTATTCTATCCCTTTCTATTCCCATTCGATTTATTTGATTATGTAACGTTATGTCAATTATTCATTTATTTTTGCAATTCTGCATTAGTATTCTTTAGTATGCACTTATGTTCCTTGCACTCCATGCTAGGTCTCCAACTTGCTTGGTGGTGTTTCAATAACGTGTGGGTAAATTTTATGAATGTCATGTTGGGTCTCCGACTTGCTTGACTTCACAAATTTTACTGCAAACCCAAAATCTTTTCTGCAAATCTAAAAATACTCAAATAAATAATCACTCAATTCTCCTTTTTCACGTTTCGTGCACTCCATGTTAGGTATCTAACTTGCTTGGTGGTGCTTCAATAATGTGCGAGTAAATTTTGTGAAATCCATGCTAGGTCTTTGACTTGTTTGACTTCACAAAGTATACCACAAAACTAAAATATTTTCTAAAATGGTAAAAATACTCAAAAAAATGATCACTCAATTCTCTTTTTTGTCCGTAAAACTATGCATTACTCGAGATCGCTTCAAGGTCTAATGCCTTAAGCGTTTCTCTCCGCTATTTTCTTAAAATTCAATGTCATGTCAAGGTTCAACACCTTAATGACTCTTTCTCAAGCAATTGAAACAAATATTTTGAAAAAAAAAAGAAGATAAAATTAACCCAACACACAAGCTATTTTCTATCCAAAGAACTATGTAAGTCTTATTTCCTCATTACACCTGGGGATATGTAGGAGCAAGGGAAAACCCCTTTGTCGACCTAAAAACTAAAAAAATCCCCTCTTTTTCTAAAAAAAAAAATCTTTCTTTTTTTCTAAATAAACAAAAATATAATAAACATAACTCATGTTCTCAAGGGAAGATAAATAATTAAAAAGTCACTTTATTTTTATCACACTCAATGAAAGGTTGTTGTCTTCATGACTGATGCATGGGGTACTAACACCTTCCTCGTATGTAAACAACTCTCAAATCCTTTTTCTCAAATTGTAGACCATTTCTTTTCTTTTTGGTTAACTCGACATTTTCCTTAAATAAACACGTTGGTGGCGACTCCCCACGTTGTGACACTATGCCAATGACATCAGCCCAAAAGTATTTAGGTAGATTGTTCTGGTTAAGCATGGTCCTCGCTAGTTCCTCAAGGGACCTACTTTTCCTCTCTCCAACCCCATTTTTTGTAATGTTCTTAGAGCGGAAAAGTTATGATTAATGCCATTTTGTTCACAAAAAAACTCAAAGTCCTCATTTGAAATAATCCTTCATTGTCACTTCTCAAACTTTTAATTTTGAAAACCTTTTCATTTTGAACAAGCTTGGCTAGTTTTTGAAAGGCTTTAAAAGCTCTAATTTTAGAAGATAAGAATAAAGTCCAGGTATATCTAGAGTAATCAAATGCAATAACCAAAGCATAGTAATTCCCTTCAATGCTCATGGTTCCATAAGGACCAAAAAGATCTAGATGTAGAAGTTCAAGTGGTCTAGAAGTAGGAAAAAAAATTTAGATTCGAAAGATGATCTAGATTGTTTTCCTTTTTGACATGCATTACATAATCAATCATTCACAAACTTGAGCTTTGGGAGTCCTCTAAATAATTCCTTAAAGACTAGCTTATTTAAATGATTCATGTGGATATAAGCTATTCTTTTATGATAAAGCCAAGAGAGATCATCACTTCTTATTACACAAGCCATGTTTGAGTGAGATGCACATTTTACATTAAGCATGTAGGTATTTCCAATGTGATTACCAACAAACTTAATGTTGTTTGAAATAGTGTCATATATTGTGCAACACTTTTGATTAAAAAATATTTTAAAACCTTTATCACATAGCTGGCCTATGCTTAACAAATTGTGTTTCAACCCTTCCACGTATAAGACATCCCCTATGGAAGTGGTTAAGGAATTTCCAATATTACCTACACCAAGCATTTTCCCATTTTATTATCTCCATAGGTTACAAAACCTCCTTATTTAGCTTTTAGAGACACAAAATTTGACTTGTCTCCTGTCATATGCCTTGAGCAGCTGCTATCAAGGTACCATAGTTTCCTTTCAACTGCTAGGCAAACCTACAAAAAAAATTTAGAAGCTAGATTTAGGTACCCAAATTATGTAAGGTCCTTTTTGGTTAACAACCTCTTTGGTTCCCTTGGGAACCCATTTATATTTCTCACTTGGAACTTCATACCTTTTTATCAAGCATTTAAAAGAAGAATGTCCCTTGTTCAAACAATAATGACATACCGTGAAGGGAGAGCTATAAGCTTTTGTAAAGTCAAAGAGATTTTTGTAATCTTTCTGCTTCTTGTGATGTGTATAACCCAATCCAGCCTTTTGCATAGCACATTTATTTTTGTGCAACTAATGCTTCAATATTGTCCCTCCCCTTGTGAACTTGGATAAAGTTTTTAGCAAGTATTCTACCTTGGCTTTTAAAACTTTACATCCTTCACAAGGGGAAGTGGCACTAGTTTTGTTAGTGCAATTTCAAGAAGAGTCATTCTTTTCTTTTTCCAAAACTTTATTTTTTTCTTTTTCTTCCAACAAATCTTTTTGAATTTCCACTAGCTTATCCATATGCCATGTCATTTTTCCTTTTAGAAGAGTATTTGCAACAGACAACTTTTGTGCTTCGTAATGCATTTCATTGAAACAATCTAGTAGCTAATCATAGTTATCATCGACTTCCGAATAAAAAATGTTTACCTCGCTTTTAGCTTTGCTATTTGCCATCAAGCATGAGTTTGCTTCTTCCTCTTCAGTACTGTCGTTGGTTGTGGTTGATTTATTGTGATCCCAAGCAATATATGCCTTTGATATGCTGTTAGCATATATAGTTTTTAGGTTAGTTTTATTAGGAAAATAGGAAGAATATAGGGAATAAATGTTAGAATAAGTGTAAAAGTCATTAGTTTTATGCTTATCAGTGATTCTATGCTATTTTGATGATCAGGGTCAAGAAAAGCAAGAAAAGAAGCAAAAGAAAGAGCCAACTGAAGCTGAGATCTCACGCTAACAGCGCCATGGCCACGCTAGCCGCGCCAGATACACTGGAGTCTCGCACCAGTCGCGCCAATCGCGCAGACGAGTACGGGATTTCTGAATTAGCTTAAAGATAACATAAGATTGATGAGCTTTTAGGGTTTTAGGACTTATATATAAATATAACATTAGTAGGACACAGGAGGGCATCAATAGACACTGAAAAATAGAGCAAAGAAGGCAAGATCAAAGGAAAAAGATTCAAGGCTAAGAAGAACAAGAAAGAGGCAAGATTGAGGGGTTTGTGACTCTGCATACCTTAGCTTCTTCCTTTTCTCCCTTCTTCACATTGTATTAGGCCAGACATCATTATGTCTGGCTAACTCCTTTGTAATTATGGTTTAGCCAAAAGCCAATTTGAACTCTGTGCTCTTGAATTGAGTTTAATAAAGTTTCTTATAACTGTTTTACTCTACTTTATTCTTATATTATTATATCTAATTAGACTTGATCAATCTATTAGGTTACTTAGGGCTATAATTCACAATAGGAATATTGGGCTTTTAGTTTTTGAACGCAGTAGAGTGACAGTTGCGATATTACCTAGGGATAGGGATAAAGGACTGCAGATTCGTGTTATGCTAGCTTCATGCTTAATCTAAAGGGAATTACTAAGGGATTAGGATTCTTAACTTAGGTTAAAGGGTTAAATGACCGAGGAATCAGGGTTTAACTATATTAGAAAAGCATAAATCTGAATAATTACATTAAATAGAGTTAAATTATCAATTCAAGTACATAGAGTGAACTGTGGTGATTGTGCTTTACCATAATTATTCTTAAGTCTTGATCAACATCTAAATTACATTGTTTTTAATCTTCTTTTATTTACAACAATTCAATTCTCCCAACAATTTCATTCTTTCTCCAATATTAAGAATTATAAATTACAATTGATATTAGTGCCTTAATCCTCGTGGAGACGATACTTTCTTATCACTTTATTACTTGAAACGATTGGTGCACTTGCCGTGTCACAACAAGTTTTTGGCACCGTTGCCGGGGATTGATTACACTAATTTACTTGTAATTTTGTTCTGTAATATTGGATTTTTTATTTTACTGATCTATTTTCTTTAGTTTATGCGAGGTTTAGTTGGATCTAAAGATCTACAGTTTGACCCTGAGATAGAGAAGACTGTGAGAAGAAATAGAAGACTAGCCAAGCAAAGATTGATGGGCTTTTAGGGTTTTAGGACTTAGATTAGGACGTACATGTATTTTTCATATTGTCATGAATAAATTATAAGCGCTCTTTATCTTGTTTCATATTCTGTCTCGATATCATTATTAATATATGAGTAACTGGATAAAACCCTTGGAATAGAATAGGTATCTCTTGAATATCAGTAATGGGATCACGATCATGAGGATTCAAGGATACCAGATGTCTACTCCTAAATTTTAAGTTCCTAGTCTAGAGACACTGAGAATGGGGATCAGTGATCTCCGGTAAGACTAGCACAGCTTATCTACTTGTATGCAGATACAAGGTAAAGACCTCATGAGCTACAGACATGGAGATGTCTTAGCTAAAGTCGTGGGTGGACCCACAAAGAGACTCTATGAGGAAATCTCACAGATAGTATCATTAGAGTAATCTCTTATTATTTGTGTATGTCTTTCCTTAGACCAGAAGTTTTCACCTAGACTGTGTTCTAGAAGACATGCTTTGATTGTATACCTCGTCTGCCTGAAACATGGAGACACATAGGTATACCTTTGGGCATGTCTTGAAAGAACACGAATCTAGGGTGACTAGCTGAAGGAATTCGTCAAATCTCTGTGAGAGATTAGATTATCTATAAACCGGAGAAATCGGGATGAAATTTACAGGACTCGAGAATCTATGCATAGTAAAAGAAATCATGAGATGATTTGCCTTTAGAGTCAGTAAAATTGGAGACTCCCTATTTCGTATTAAAGCTTACCCTAGACTGCAAGGGCTGATACATTTCCTTACCCTAGGTTTTATGGGAAGGTAACCGAGACGAAAGGAAATACATGCGGAAATCAAATAGATTTAATAGGATGATATTGTCATTTACCTAACTAGTTCTGGGGCAACAAAGCATTGCTAGTGCTCTGTGTTGTCATTAAATGAGTAGTGGCCTTGTTGGGCCCAAACTCATTTATGTCAGTAGCTATGTTGGACCTAATGGGTCACACACTAACACTTTATTGTCATGACATTATAGCATTAAAGGTTTTGGACCTAATAATGGTTGTTGGCCCAAGAAAGAGTTTGGATACTTATCTTAAAGAGAGAGGGGCGCATGAATGGAGTTAATGGGCTTGGATAGTCCAAGACATTATTAATTAATTTAAATAGTTAAATTAATTATCTAATATTTAAATTTGATAATTTAAATTTTGAATTTAAATATGAATTTACTATAGTAGTTAGTTTCATATCAAAAGGAGAAGATAAGAGCTAGATTTGAATTTGAATTCAACTAGAATCTTATCATGATTATGTCCTAGATTTTAGGAAGAATTTTGAGGGCTGATTATGGGCTTATACACGGCTGATATATGATTATCTTTTGGCAAAATTAAATCCCAAGTAATTGACTTAGTCTTAGGAAGATAAGATAGGAGGCTGTTGGAAATTTTGAAATGCAACAACTCTATCTTATCTTCACATGTGGGATGCTTCATGATCAGATTTTTTGGTTAAACTCTTCTATAAAGTGTGCTATTGTGATCATAGTTCTCTAATAATTTTGAGGGGAAAAACCCTAATCTACTTTCCTCTATTTTCACGTGCCCTTTTGTGTGAGTGTTGGCTGAAAATTCAGCCACCAATATCATCTATTGGTGAGCCTCTTAAATAAGTAAAAACGCTTTAAAACATAACCTTCTTCCTCTCCATTGGTGTGCCTAGCCTGCCTCCTTTGGTGTTTGTTGGTAGCCTTCAAGAAGTGTTCTTGAGTCTTGACAAGAAGTGGTGTGGATCAACATTAGAGGGCTTGTATCTTCAAGCCTATCCTTGATCATCAAATTTCGAATATAAACAAGGTAACATCTATGTCCTAAAGAATGATTCTTGTGTGGTATGTGTGTTTCCGCTTTAAAAATTTTGTTTTTCTCACATGCCTTCGGGCTTCAAGGCCCTTTTCTTTCAAACTTAACGTATGAAACACTACCTTTGAGGATTGAGGATCGACGGATAAAGCATCAAAGAGGAAAAGAGATTCCCCTGGTCAATGTTATCTGGAGAAGATGTTACTTGGGAGCTAGAGTACCAGATGCAGGAAGCCTACCCGGCTTTGTTTACATCAAGTAATTTCGGGGACGAAATTCCTAAAAAGGTAAGAGAGTTGTAATAACCCGGATTATAAGTGCTAATCTGGATGCTTGATGTGTGTGCATTATATTAATTAAATTACATGTGTTATGTGGATTGATAAATTGTTTTACTTATAACTTGTTGTTTGTGTGCTTTTGTCTTGGTATGCGTGCTTGATGGGTATTGGACATAAGTCAACTCTGCTATGCTATGGTTGTTGGCTGAGCATGTTAAGATGACGTGTTGTGTCAGCCGTGTTTATAAGCAGTAGGCTGGCACAGCAACAAGCTTACTCTTCCTTCTTCTACCTTGGTGTTTCCTCTATTTTCTCTCTAAAACTCACCCAGAAACCTCTTGTTCCCAACCCCTTCTTTGTTATCTTCAACATACAAGAACCACCGTAGCTGCTGCAGAATCCTAACACCAAGGAGAACTTCATGGTCGAAGCAAAAGTAGGGAACAAACCATCGTGAAGCGCAGACGAACTCCTAGTTAGGTAAGGGGAGTTTAACGTGTTTCTTAACAACTTTAGGTACCACAATTTGGGGGCCAGGGAGTCCAGTCGTGATGATAATTGCATGTCCCTGGTGTGTGTGATGTTTTCCCAATAAAAGCTACGTCTTTTATGAATGGGATTTGGTATGCCCTAAATCTGTTGAGTGTTGTTTTGTGTTCATGTTTGGTGTTCTTGTGGGGGAGTAGATGTTTTAAGGACTCCCCGTGCATGTGTGAAGTTGGCATTTTGATGCTGAAAGGTTTCTCAGGCATTTGCGAAAGGGTTTGTGAAGGTGATGAGTACCGGGATGGGTTGGCCGTGTTGCACATAGACATGAACCCTTGTTGTTTTGATGTCAGCTACTGGGATGGGTAGTTTGAATTGAGCGGGTTATGTGGCATGCATGCATGCATGCATGCAGGACGTAACTTAGTCCTTGTTGGCAGATGTCTGTAGATCGGGTTCCCTACCCAGGGCGTTCCCTTAGAGTTGTTAAGACTCGTTTCCGTTTTTATAAGGTATACCGGGTTCCTTACCCAGGTGACACATTAGAGCTGTTGAGCTCAAGTTACCTCACCTAGAGGGAGCTACCGGGTTGCTAACTCAGATGAGCTTGTGTCCTCTCGAGAAAAGAGCCACCGGACTCCCCTACTCAGTTGAGCTTGTGTTCCTTTTTCTAAAACGACCGGATTTCATACACGTGTCTACTCTAGAAGCTCATCCTTCCCTTTTCTTAAAGAGACTGGGTTCCTCACCCGGGATGGGATGATCCCTTTAGAACTGCTAAGTCCAAACCCTTTCCTTTGAGAACTACTGGGTTCCTTACTCAGCAAAGCTTATATGCTCTTAGGAAATGAGCTACCG
Organism: Glycine latifolia; assembly: GCA_013407115.1. Taxonomy (NCBI): domain Eukaryota; kingdom Viridiplantae; phylum Streptophyta; class Magnoliopsida; order Fabales; family Fabaceae; genus Glycine; species Glycine latifolia. The sequence goes on from CM023943.1 coordinate 9,145,425, forward strand.
GGTTCCCTTACACCCTTGTGTGGGTTAGTGAAATACAGACCCGGGGCCTTACGAGAGCTATCTGTTGTAATCGATTATAGCGCTTATGCAATCAATTACATAGTTCAGAACCCGTCCTTAGAACTTTATAAGGAACCTAAGGACCTCTTGACCGCCTTTGGCAAATCCTTATCAAACACAACCGACCTCGACCGAGTTCCTCCGACCTCGCCTGTTTTAGCTACCCTTGTCTTCACTTGACCAAACTTTAACTCTTTGACCGACCCTTACCGACCTTGTCCGAGTTCTACCGGCATTGACCGATCTTGTCTGCCTTCATCCGACTTTGTTCGGATTCTTACCTTGAGATAGTATGTCTAAGTGCCAACCCAGACGCCTTGTACTTCACATCAATTCACTTGTTTGTACGTGTTTGTGGATGACGTATATGATTACGTTGGTGGCATTTGAACTCGGCCTACGTGATGGCTTAAGATAAGGAATACATTTGCATATACATAAATACCCACGGGGGTGTATGGCGTTATCCTAGCCAGGTCAGGTTAAGTTTGGTTCTGGGTCATACATTGATGGTGTCGTGGTGATATTCTATGGGTAGCCGTGAGATGCCGGGATTGGGTGGTGGTAAACCTTGCAAGGACCACGGTCAGTGCATCGTTGGGCCCTTGTGTGGGCGGTAGCCATGAGATGCTGGGACTGGGTGGTGGTAAACCTTGTGAGGGCCACAGTCAGTGCATCGTTGGGCCCTTGTGTGGGCGGTATGTTACATAGAGGGGTTTATGACGGGCTACCCTTTCGAGGAAGGATTGTGTTCCTAGTCGGGTCATACATTAATGGTGCCTACGTAACATACTACATTTGCATGGCGGAAATGGGGTTGATGATAGGTTGTAGGGTACGGAGGTACTGGGGGGCCACGTCTGTTAGGAACTCCTTCTGACACCCATTTGCTGATCATCGTGGAGGGGTGATTCCTGTGCACGACAGAGTGACCCTGAAAATCTACTGCATCATCTGACCACAGGGATGGCCCATTTCTGGGATGGTACCACATTGCATGATGAGAATTGAGTCAGGAGCATGCATCATGCTAGAAATTATAGGGAGACTTATGAAATGGTTGCAGATGTCTCTGTATGTTAGTGTTTGATGAATGCTTGGATGTTTGTATTGACATGTTGATGGCCGCGTTGCTTCTTGACCGGGTTGTGTCCCTTTTTTGTTGTATTTATTGTTGTTATTTAATATGATGAACTCACATTTGCTTTGTTGTACCTTGTGGTTTGGTACCTGTGATGAGCGCAAACCAGGTTCGTGTGAGCAGATGGGAAGCGGTAGGTCCTTTTTGGGAGAGGACCGGGATGTTTGTAGCCACCGTGTTTTGCCAAGATGTCAATGGACATGATCCTGAGCAAGAGTTGCACTTTGCTAGATGCACCCCTTGTCCTTAATGGACACACTCCTTGTTTTGATAATTACACCCCTAACTTATTTTTCTCTTTCTATTTGTAAAACACCTTATGTATATTTTGAGACATAATCTTTTGTACTTGTAATTAAACTATGTCTGATATGTGCAAACGGATATTTGAAATGTCTTCTGAGTACCTTTAATTACATGTATTTTCCATGATGATGGCCGTTATATGCTCGCAGAAAATTTACCATCGTTTTCACAAGTAACCAAAGGGGTGTTCTTTTTATTAAAATGAATTTATATCAGGGTTATGAGTTAGTAATATAGTAGCGACGTGGCGGGCCGTTACAGTTCACACCAAAAGACATCATTTTGAAATTCTGATCACACCAATGTGACCGGAGCTCAACAAAGATCACAGAAATGACATCTATTTCATAAAAAGAAAACTTTTACAACATCTCATTTTCAAAGGATTTTCAAAGTAAGTAGTAAAACTCCCAACAACGGTACCCAAAACACAAGAGACACTAAGAGAAGCTTAAACTAGCTAGAAGAAGAAAAAGGAAATCACAGTTACCTCAAAGAAACCAAGAAAGAAGGATTGGAGGCTCCGTTCTCTACTGAAACTTCGAGATGAGTTTCGAAGATTCCGCTCCGATTAAAAAGTTCATCTTCGTGCGGTGGTTCAAGAGCAAAAAATGGTGGCTCGTGGGTGGTGAAGGAGGATGGAGGTTTGCAGGAAAAAGGAAGCCATTTTTCGTGATTTTTCACGCCACTGCATTATTTAAAGCTGACTTGACTTGCCCATGCGAGCCAAAAAGCCTTACCAATTCGCTTGGGAGAGCTGGCCAAATTTTAAATTTGCTGTTTCAGTTAAAAATTATTATCTCACTCTAAAGAGGTTATATAGCTAATCCCAACCGTCAAACATTAGATATATGGGTTAGGAGACTACTATTAAAATTTGAAGGCGATCCAATGGTTAAACAATCCAGAATGGTGATTTTACTAAAATAGGTTTTTGGGTCAAACTCAGAATCACTCAATTACAATGCAGCTCAAACAAACTTCACATAACTTGACATCTACACCAAGCAATTGCACATGGATAATTCACAGAACATTTCAAATAATCCTAATTAATAAAGTAATCAAATAATACAAGGAATACATCACACATATTTTAAGTTATCAAAATTTTAGGGTGTTACAAAGGTTCTCATTTTTTCCAGGAACTGGGTAATCGATTATCACATGAGGCAATCCATTATCCTAAGCTACATATTCTTCCTTCTTCTAAAACTCACTTAGGCACTTGATTACCTAGTTAAGCAATCGATTAATTTGATTCTTCTATCCAAATTTCAAGTAGAAGTAAGTTCTTAGGAAACTTAGAGAACTAGATACTTCATTCACTTCATATTTGATCAACACTGAGCAAGAGAAAGACTTAGACTATGTCACATGCCTAGTCTAAAAACATTCAATACAAATGCCTTACCTAGTAAACATGTTTGGCATTGAAAAATTATCAAACCAAAACTAAAACTAAGGACTTAAAGCTTTGATCAAACATCTTCATCAGCTGAAGCAATCACCAAAGCAATGGTACAAGAGATTTGATGAGTTTATTGTCTCTCACAGGTACATCAAAAGTCCCTATGACTCATGTGTTTATAATAGTAAGGTGAAAGATGGTTCCCTTATCTATTTGTTGCTCCATGTGGACGACATGCTCAAAGCATCTCAAAATTTGTTGGAAACTTAAAAGATGAAGTCACTACTCTATAGTGAATTTGAGATGAAGGACTTGGGAGCTACTGAAAATATTTTGAGCATGGAGATCAAAAGGGATCGAGTCCAAATAAGCTTTTTCTGCGTCAAAAGGAATACATTTAGAAAGTACTAAATCATTTTGGGATGGCATCCGCAAAGCAAGTATGTACTCCCTTAAAAGATTCCATTTGTCTATTTGAACTCAATACTACTCAGTCATAATCAAAGAAGGAATACATGTCTCGTGTTCCTTATGCAAGAGTTGTAGCTAGTCTAATGTATGATATGGTATGCACCAGACCTAGCATAAACAGTCGGTGTTATGAGTAGGTATATGGGTAATCCTAGGAAGAAACATTGGCAAGCTATAAAATGTATATTCAAGTACCTTAAGGGTACAACAAATATTGGACTCGTCTACCATGGAGACACATCATGTGCTCTCACTGGTTACTCAAATGCTGACTATGCTACAGATTTGGATGGAAGGAGATCTATGATTGGGTACGCATTCACAATTGGCAACATCCTTGTCCGTTGGAAGGCAACTCTTCAGTCCATAATGGGTTTGTCCACTACAAAGGCAGAGTACATGGTTTTGACAAAAGCAGTAAAGGAAGGTGTAACGACCCGCCTCGTCGCTACTGTATCGCTAACTCTTAATCACTACATAAACATGTTTTAACTGAAGATCTCTTTAATTTAATTTTGAAAATGGTGGTACATTTCTCTCGTGAGCACATAACTACCATAGTCATAAACAAGACACGTATAAAAATGTCCCAATCTCATAAATATATGCATATACAAAACGTGGTTTAGTTGTAAGTACAATTATCCATGTCTAAAATGTACAAGTGTTTTACAAAAGAAACAAGAAATAGAACGTCAGGGGTGTAAATAGCATAACATGGGTATGACTATCAAAACAAGGGGTGCATCTAGAAAAATACAACTCCTGCCCGGGATCTAGTCCCTCAACATCCCGGCTACTCGGTGGCTCCAACCAAAAGTGGTCATCTTCCCGGTCACCTACTGTTGTCCATTTGCTCACACGAACAAGGTTCATGATCATCACAGGTACCAAACCATCCAGTACAACAAAGCAAAGGTGAGTTCATTATGCAAAATAACAAGCAGAAGATAACATTAGTTAAGGAAGACAATCCAAGTGTTACAATATCACCACAAAATTTAGGCATTTCAACACGTAACCAACATGAATAGGCATCCAGGAGCATTCCACAAGTCAACTTATAATGCCTAGCATGATGCATGCTCCTGACTCAACTCTCAGCATGCAATGTGGTACCATCCCGGAAATAGACCATCCTTGTGGTCAGATAATGCAGTAGCTTGTTAGGGTCACTCTGTCATGCACAGGAAGCACCCCCCATGGTGATCAGCCAAATGGGTGTCAGAAGGAGTTCCCAACAGACGTGGCCCCCTAGTACCCCAGTACCCTACAGCCAATCATCAATCCTATTTTCGTCATGCAAATGTTGTATGTCTCTCATGGGCACCATCAACGTATGGCCCGGCACAGGAACAACCCCGTCCTGGCTAGGATCTCCATACCCTCCCATGTACATACATTCGCCCCAACACGGGCTCACAGATGCACTGACTGTGGTCCTTGCAAGGTTAACCACCTGGTCCCGGCATCTCACGTGTCTATACATAGCATATCACCACGGCTACATCAATGTATGGCCTAGCCCAGGATCAACTCGTCCTGGCTAGGATACTGCCATACACCCCCATGGGTATCTATGTATATTCACTCGCATTCAGATCACCATAGGCTCCATCAATGCATGGCCCGGCCTTGGAACAACTTGTCCTGGCTAGGATACTGCCATGCACCCCCCCCCCCCCATGGTATCAATGCATCCCACATCTCAAGCCATCACATAGGCCGATTCCAAATATCATCAATATAGGCACATACGTCTCTCACACGTCATTCACAAACACTATAACAAGTGCAACGGTGTGAAGTATTAGGTGTCCGGGGTAAGGAAAACCGAGTAAGGGAAACCCGGTAGCATTAAAAGAAAAGGCTTGAACTTAACAATCTTACAGAGAACAACCCAACTGAGTAGAGGACCCGGTGGCTCTCTTCCCGAGAAGGCACGAGCTCATCCGAGTTAAGGAACCCGGTAGCTCACTCTCTCGAAGCAGACTTGAGCTTAACGGCTCTAAGGTATCATCCCGGGTAAGGAACCCAGTATATCGACATCTGCCAACAAGGACTAAGTCATGTTCTGCATGCACACATGCATGCTTCATAACCCGCTAAACTCGGCCTACCCATCCCAGTAGCCGACATCACAAACACAAAGGATTGATACACTGGTTTAACTCGGCCTACCCATCCCAGTAGCCGACATCACAAATACAAGGGACTAATACCTATGTACAACATGGCCAATCTATCCCGGCAGCCGACACCTCCACGAACACTTCTGCAAAGAGTCTTAGGAGCTTTTCAGCATCAAAATGCCAACTTCACACACATGCACGAGGAGTTCTTACAACATCAACTCCCCCTTCAAGAACAACACACCAGAACATCATTAACATCAACACAAAACACCAACCAACGAACATAAAGCGTAACCCATTCCATCCACTCAAAGGCATAGCTTTCTGGAAAACAACACACACACAGGGACATGCAAATCATCGCCATGGTTGGACTCCCTGGTCCTCAACCATTTTACCTAAAGTTGTTATCAAACATAATAAACTCCCCTTACCTAATCAGGAGTTCGTTCACGAGCTTCACGACGGTTTGTCCTAACTTCTGCTCTGGCCACGAGGTCCTTCTTGACGTCGAGATTCTGTGGCAGCGACGGTGAGTTGAAGGTGACACAGAAGGGTTGAGGGAGAAAGGTTTTTTGGGCGTGGGTAAGCTTAGGGAGAAAAGGAGAGAAAGCGCAAAGGAGAAGAATAGAAGAGAACATGCTTCCACTACACGCTCCTACACTTAAGTACCCAGCTAACAGAGCATGTTTGCCTTTCGTGCAAACACAGTAACCACAAGTCAACAAGGACAGCTATCAACCACTAACACGTATATCCAGGCAAGGACACTCAAAACAAAAACTATCAAATAAAACATACAACAAAACATATTATTAATTACCATATCAGACAGAAGAAACGTCCATCTTTATGACTTGAAATCTGGGGTGTTACAGAAGGGATCTAATTGAAGGGTCTGATTAACAATCTTGGGTTTCCAAAAGAAAAGGTTGTCATTTTCTATGACAGTTTGAGTGTAATTTGTTTAGACAAGGATCAATTCCATCATGAAAGGACTAAACACATTGACATCATATACCACTTCATCCGAAAGTGGATACAAGGGAGAATCCAACTGATATGTTCGTTAAGACTATTCCAAGAAGCAAGCTTGTGCACTTCCTAGATCTACTTAACATATATTGTTGGAGATGAACTTAGTTACTTGTAATTCGTAAATTTTATTGAACCAAGGTGGAGATTGTTGATTAGTGGATGATAGATGATAGGTGAACTTAGTTACCAATGTTGATGGACAACATTGGTCGTCCAACCCGGTACTCTTGTCTTCTATATCTTCAATAATCTCTGGTGGAGCGTCTAGTCACCTAGAAGTTAATGTCCAGTCTAGTAGTTCATTAACATAGGTTGTGTTATAATTGTATATGTATTATGTTCTTCTATTGTAACCGGTTTTGATTAGACAATTAGTTGTTTCTTCCTTTATAAGGAAGCTTTGTAATATGGGTTCAAAGAGCTTGAGAGTGCTATTGAACCCTTTCATTGTAATTCTATAAATACACAATAAACTAACCCTTTACGCGATTTCTCTCTTCTCCTTCTATAATATGAACTTTCTTGAATCTTCCCAACAACATTCTTATGTTAATTTGTGCTAAAAGTAAATTTGTAAAGGATAAATGATTGATTTTTCTTTTAAGTTCCTAATAATTTTTTCCATTGCATTGGATTCTAATATATAAAATCTTTTGTGTTGAATTTCTATTGTCAATTAAATGATGACATGACACCTTGTGAACAAATTTTTTCAACATTATAAACTGTTGAGATGGTATCACGTACATCATCACTTAATGCAGATAAGGACTCCAAACAAAAGTTTTGACATATCTAGAAATTAATGCAACAAATTTTTTTTATTAGAACCCAAAACAAAAAATTGATCATTTATTAGGGATATCAAATATATTTAAGTTTTTTTTTTACTTAATTTAGGTATGCAAAACATCAATTGGCAACTCTAAAGAATAAGGAGCCTAACTAGGTTAGCACGTAAAGAACTTACCTGTCACACACCGCAAACCCGAGTATTATTAATAATAAAAAGAAAAAACAAGAAGAACATGGGAGGATCAAACCAAACGCATGCACAATTTAAAAGAAGTATAATTTTCATATGTTCGGCGACTATTAATGAGACAGAGGATACTCCAATAGAACTTGCATTTTCACAATATTCAACCAAATTAAAAAATAAACCTCCTGAATATTGCATCCAAATGTAATATGTACTTTTACTTTTTAGCAAAACAAAAATCCTTAAAAAAACATATAAAATGAATGTACAAATCAATCCTAGGCCTTTTATCCTTGCCTCTTGTTTCTTTCAGTAATCAGGAATTCTATTAGCTCATCTATACTTTTACAAATTGGGATGTGATAAATTAGATCACACTCTTCGAAATAAGTATCAATCAATCCATCGTTTTCTGTCCAATCCATAGAGATCTCATCCCGCAAATCGTGAAATTTATAGTTCACTTCGTTTTGGTCTATGTTAGCATTCTTATAGATGTCTAACATTACTTCTAAACTTCCATTGCCTTGTAATTCTACATTCCTTTCCATAAGAGTCGCATCCACTATCTGAGCAGTTTCCATTTTAGATCCACTTAATTCTTTTTCCACTGTCAAGAATTTTTGGCCTTTGAAAGCAATCATCTTTCCTAAATATTTCTCAAGATAATTTTCTTTATCTGCAAACACAAGTATTATACGCTAATTAATAACCAGCACATTATGATCCCTAGCTAGTGTAAATAGAATAAGTTGATACCTTCTTCCATCTCCCTCTTTGTTGTATTGGTGATATTAGTGTGAGGTTTCTTCAACATGTTCTCAGAAGTTACATTTTGTAGCCCTTCAAAATTATAACTATCCTCATTTGAAATATTTTTATATCTTTTTGTACTTTTGCTACAAGTTGACTTTCTTTTTCTTTTCATTGCAGAGGCCTTTGACATAACTTTAACCTAGACATAATAATAATAATAATAATAATAATAATAATAATAATAATAATAATAGGGCTTAATTATTTTTTTATTCCTCAAATTAAAAAAAAAATGTTCCTTTTAGTCTCATGCAGATTTGAGACTAAAAATTAAATTTTTATTTGGAGGACTAAAAAAAATAAACCCCCTACTTTGAAGGATTAAAAACATAATTAAGAATAATAAATAAATATATAAATTAATTGCTCACAGAGTTTTCTTCTAGTGTGACCTTGTTTGGATTTTCGGTTTCACAGTATATTGCATATTGAAGAAAGTTGACAACTTCAGTGATAAATCGAAACATCATTCTTGATTTTGAGTGACAATAAAACTGCATATATATAATTTTACAAAATGTTAATCTTACTGCATAAATTAAAGAGAATGTTTTCCAACAATAATGTAATTTTCTTCCTTCCATCGACATTTTATTTGTACAATTATCGGACGATATAAAAAGGAAATTCCTTTATTAAGAAAATCAAATACTAAACACGTGGAAAGGGAGAGGCACTCGCAAGGGAAAATTGAGAAAACTGACTTACCGTAGAAAGGTTAAATTATGAAAATTCAATTTGATTGGCATGTCAAATTAAATACCATATAGTACCAAATACAAAATTTTAATTTTGATCTATGTTTAGGCAAGTCTGTATCCATGTCAAAAAATAAGAAATTATTTACGGTAAAAAATAAGAAATATTTTTCATTTTCCAATTCAACTATTAGTTACAAATAAATAAAAATATTTCATGATTCTATATCCTCGTATATTATTTATTAATATGAAATGTCGAGTAAAAAATAGAAAAAACTTATCTTGTTATTATTTATTGAGATTTTATGAATTTTAATTTTATAATTTTTTGCTCTGAAAAAGTTATAATGTTTTTTTCTTACCATGATACTATTTGTATAGTGAGAATATCTATATCCACATGACTAATCTTGCCGTAGACAATAGACACGTAGCGTCCTTTAAAAAAAATAAACATGTATCGGAAGACTATTATTAATTGATTAGTTTTTTTTCAAGTGTTATGTAGTATGAAATTAAATTACCACATTATATGTTCCATTTTCACGTTGCCTGCGCTCAATATTCCAGCCCTCTAGTCTCTCTTTGAACGAAAACTTACGAGTAAAGTTGGTCTTTCCATCCGCACACAGCTGTTGCAATATATAATTCAACTAATTATATATATATATATATATATATTTTTTTTTTTTTTGTTTATTGAATAAAACAACTAATCAGAAGGACGATGCTAGCTAGAGAATCTTACCGTAAAGTTTTGATAGCTCAGAGCTACCTTATCCATGTCTATTTTGTTGATAATACAATCTGTAGGAAGCTGAAAAGAAATGGAAAATTCCCCCACCGTAGTGTTTGTTATGATATTAGCTTTTCTATGTCCATCCTTTAACAAAACAACATCATAATATATTAATGTTGATGGATGAATCAAAATTTTATATCAAATAGTGATAGGAGTAAAGTAGTGTATACAAATGTTGGATAATCTTTATCTTACAAATTCTCTTGTGGGTTAACTAAGGTCCAAACATAAATTTGAAGATTATATTAAATGACTAAAGATGCCCATTTTATTCATAAGAAATATATAAGGTATATAATTATGGTATATTTATAATGATGTCGAATTATCAAATCAGTCCATCAATAATGTTCTACATCAATTTTTGTAATTTTAAAATTAAATGTCGTGTGAAAATATATCAATATATGTTCTAGATCAATTTTAAAATTTTAGAAACCAAATAGTTACTGTGAGTTAATTCTTTTTATTTAATCAGTATAATGGTATTTTAGATCAGTTAATAACATAGGATTGACTTATTCTGTAAAAAGGATGTGTTAGCATATCGCTACCTCAACAGAAATCGGTTCTGCCATATTCACTTGTGTTAATTGAGTTTTTGATTGCTGTCACGCACAGGAACAAAATGTTATTAAAAGCATCCACCAAAAAATTCAAAAAATCAAATATCAAATTGAGTTAGAGTTTTACAGCGGTGAAAGAAGAAAGACAGAATGTTAAAAGCCACTTACAGTAACCATGTGTTTCAGAGTATTGGCTATTTCACTATGTAGAAAAGGGCATTGATAATCAATCGGCATATCCAGAAAATTTGAATTCGAATATTTACTACAGTTCTGTGGTCTGTTTTCTATTGGAGTTGACATGCTTCTATGATTCATGGAAATTAAGCATGACACTTGTATTGGAGGAGGAAGAATTGTATGCAAAGCATATATATAAAGCTAATGAAAATAATTTAGTACTCATATATATAGTGTAGAAAAGAGGTTCTTGGATAGTCACGTAGATCTTCACATGAAAAATTTAAGGTAATGAATTTCATTTTTATTTTATTTTAGAAAATGAATATATTAAAAACAAAACAATACAAACCTTCTTCACAAAGTTGTAAGGCAAAGCAAAGATGGAATTTGTTGTGTAAACATATAAGATTAATTAGAAAGAATGTAATGACTAGTACTTCATATTATATATGTCATCCAATATAATGCATTAAATTTGTCGAATCTGGTTACTGAATTTACATGTCTACCATATACATATATGTGGGATGTTTAAAATGAAAAATGAGAAAAAATGATTTTAATCGTTAAATTATAATTAAAAAGAATTAAGGTTTGAGATTAAAAATGTCAAAATTGATTTTAACATTTAAATTATAATTAAAAAGAATCAAAGGTTGAAGTTAAAAATCTCGATTTTTAATCCCACTTTTTGATTTTTTTAATTATAATCTAACATTTAAAATTAATTTTTCTCATTTTTTATTTTAAAATTTTCTCATTTGGAACATCTCCACACACACACACACACATATATATATATATATATATATATATTAAATTTCTTGAATTTATAGTTCTTACTTAATATAATTATTTGAAAGGATTTTTGTACTTGTGAGTTGAATATAACTCAAATTTCTATATAATAAGTATATAAATTTTCACTTTTCCATCCAAAAACTTAAATATAATATCTTATCAGATTCTATTCATTAATAAATATATCCAGATACATTTGTAAGCTTAGACATGATCTTTAGAATTTAATTTGATCCATTATTAGTATAAAAAATTTTCATACAATTATTTAATGATGTGTAATCAGATCACAACAAATAGATTTCCTAAGTAGCGATAATATTCAAAACCTATATTTTTGTGCGTATTACTTTACTATATAATTAAATAAAAGAGCAAAAAATATTCCAATAAGGGTAAATCAAAATTAAATCCTATTTTTTCCTTATAATTCATAACATCCAAAATTGATCATGCTTTCATTCATACATATTTTTGAATTTTGAAAAAAAAAAATGAAATTGAGTACCTTTGCTTGGATACAAAGATTTTCTTCCTTATTATTATTTCATCAAAATTATGTTTTTACATTTTATAAATAAGAATATACATATATAAAACTTTGAATTAATATGAATTTTTGTGTATGTGATTTATCTAAAAGGAACTTTTAATCTAATGGTAGATTTTTAAAAATATTATTCACTTTAAAATTATTGAATGGTGTAACAATTAATCAAAATTACATGAATGTAATTTGATTCCCTCTTAAAGTAGTAACATGTGTGTTTATTTAAATCGGGATATTATACGTGTATAAAAATTATAATAGATTTATTAATATTACAATCAATTAGTCCTTTTCTATTAATGTAATCCTTAAATCTAAAAGTTGTTCATAAATAATGAAAACACAATGAATATACTGTAAATAAACCAAGAGGGGGTGTGAATTGGTTCAAAACTAATATTTAAAAATTTTCTAAAACATATTGCGGAAATAAACTCTTGGGTCGTATCACTTGTTCACCTTTTGAAAATCCAGAAATCTTTCTTCAATCAAGATCAACCCTTGATATACATGTAATGATAGAAATAGTTTCTTTGATGACAATTTTTTATTTCACAAAGATAAGCAATGAAATATACAGAATTCAAAACAAAAGACAAGGCAATTTATACTGGTTCACCTCTCAACCATGGAGGCTACATCTAGTTACTTCCAACCAACCCTAGGTTAGAGTTTTCACTATATCAAAGAATCTTTACAAGCAATTTACAATGATCACCTTTATCCACACTAGATAAAGAAACAGAAATCTAAACCCTATAGACTTCAAATGATCAAGACCCAGAGTAACCTACTCTGTTCTTACCTCTAGAGAACCCTACTCTAGAAAACCACTTTAAAGAATCAAAGATATACCAACAGAATTTTTTAATACACAAAAAAATTCTAAAGAAAGATTCAAGAGATACAACCTGTGATCCTTCAAATGAATGAATGAAATGAATGATGTTACCAATCAATCAGGTTGAATGCAAATCAAAGCTCAGAATAAGAACTCTTGAAATCTCTTCTTTTCTTTAAAAACTCATCTCAAGTATTTTACTCTCTTGATCTCATGAGAGGTTTATCACTCTTAGAACAAATCAGTATTTTGGCTTTGGGAAAAGCTTTCTAATCTTTTAGTGATTCACACAAATGCTCAAGGTTACTTAGAACAATTCGCTCTAAGTCTATTTATAAAGACAAGATAAGCAAAGTTGTTATAACACTTATTTAACTGACAATAATCGATTAAAACGACAAGGTAATCAATTATTTAATCATATGTAATCGATTAAATTATCACATAATCGATTAATATGTTCTTGAGCTTCCTGGAAATTTTTTTCATGAACAAGATAATCGATTAAATCGATACTTAATCGATTAAAGTAGTCTTAGTATATTTAAAGCATGAAGAAATAATTGATTATATAAGACTGGTAATCGATTAAACCAGTAAAGCTCAAACATGAAAAACACGAACCCGGCCTGTGTAATCGATTACTGAAAATTGTAATCGATTATATCAGTAAGGCATCATGACTAACAAGTTAAAATAATCGATTACATAACAGAATAATCGATTATTCCAGTGATACATATTTTTCATATGTTACTATGTAATCGATTACAAGAAGCTGATAATCGATTAAACTGTTCTTCAAGGCTTTTCCAGAAATAGTATGAATGTAATTAATCGATAAAACTGCTTGTGTAATCGATTAAAAAGTAAGTTTTCATTTTTTTAAAGACTTAGCCATGAGAACTTAACTTCTTATGAAATCATTGGATTGCTTTGAGATTTTAATCAAAAACTATGTATGCATGAAAATGCAAATGCAGATGAAAGATCACAAGGCAAAAACACTTGAACCACTTAGACAAATTACAAATGCCTTCAAATGATTGGGCATGTAGTCAACAATAACACCATTAAAAATATGATGTGATCTGAACTCAAGGATAATTGGACTGTGTAACGCCTAAAATTTGTCGCTTATTTTATACAGAAATTTATTTTATCAAATTGTTTTTCTTCATTTCTTAAAATAAACTTCCAATAATACTTCAAATAAAATAGTTACCATTAAATATTTCTTAGTACAAAATAAAGTATCATATAGTCCATTACAATAATATTATTCGGATACAAACCATAATATAGTTCGAATACAGACCAACAAACCAAAATAGTCCAATACAAATTTCATGGCCTCAGAGACAATAGTACACCAAGCATATAACACAATTCATCCAAGCTTTTCCATCACCATTTAGCTTAACATTTCACTGTTCCTCTGCTCGCACAACAAATTGGGGTCATCACAGGTGTCAACCACAGACACAAAGATAGGGTAAGTATATGATAAACATAGTTAGATAAACACAACAGATTCATAGTGAAACAAAATAATATGTTGAAATAAATATATAAATACATAACAGAATACATAACATATGCATGATTTCTTGATTAGAATGATGCATGACTGAGATCTTAGGTTCTCAATAAATGGTACCATAGTCAAGATAGCCCCACCCTCTCTTAGTGGAACGAACCTATCCATCCAGTCAGGGTAGCCCAGTGGCGCATAGGAATGTCACCTCCACCTATGTGATCATCATGGTGGTGTGGTCCTCACTGTCTCAACTACCCCCTAGTTCATAACTCCTTTGAACGCGTGGACTTAGTTTAGCTATCTGACACACCTCCTCTTGAGGTCACTCCATTACCTCCTCTCTGAGGTAATTAAATGCAGATGAAATATGCAATGAATTATTTTTATTTCTTCTTCACCATTTATCTCCAATTTATTTCTCATATGCTTTAACTATTCAACATAGATTCAGCACAGAACTCAACTCAACATAGATTTATAGAAACACTCAGCAACACATGGATTCCATAACAATCCATATAGATTTCCAACAACAGGTGAACTTCATAGAATACTTAGTAGAACATACACATCACATAAACTTTAATATAAAAACATCCATTTAATATACAACATACAAACTTTAGTAAAATATCAAGTAAATAACAAAATAATATGCGAACTTTAGTAAATTATTAAAACAAGTATTTCTTTGAAACAAAGTCATAATATACAAAGGTTAAGTTATTTACTCTCCTTTTTTACTAGATTGGATTCAAGTTATTTATTATGACCATTATTTTAAGTTACTTAGCCAAAGTATCATCCATGTACCATTACTTAATTCTTGGAGGCATTTCATCAAACACATGGTATTCAAAGCTTTAATTCTTATAAAAATAAACAAGAATCTAACATAAAGAATATCTAAACCATGGCTATCATAGTACTTCCCCATACCTTGCTTTCTTAAGTTGGAATTTTAGCAACTAGCTTCCAAGACTTCCTAGCTTCTTCACGTGAACTTTCAAGGGTTGTGGGCCTTGGTTTGCTTTGGAATTTTAGTGAAAGGGATGTAGGAATGAAGTAGGTTGCTTTAAGTGTAATTGCCTTCATTTGGTCCCCACCACCCTTATTTATAGGCTAGGTAAAGTGACTTTGCTAAAAAAAAAATCTCCAAGCTTATGATTACTTTGCTTTCTATTTGGTTTATTTTCATTGGCTAAGGCTTTTCCACCATACAAGTGTCCAAGTTCTTGAGATTTCCACATCCTTCTCCTTGACTCTCAATTTGCACATGGACTTCAAGCCTTGTAGAGAAAGTTTTACCAAATTTCCTTTCTTTTACGTTTTTGTGTTTCTTGAAAAACCCGTTTCTGTAAAATAATGATTCTGGTTTCGTTAACCGTTGGATCTCCTTGAAATTTTAAAGGTATAATCCTATCTCACATATTTAAATCTTGACCGTTGGGATCTTTGAAATAATGTCTATAAATATCTACGTGTTCTTCCAAAGGAGACAAAATAAAATTTGCTTCAAATATCTCTTAAGCATTTATAACCTAGCTTTCCAAATGGTCCAATGACATGTTACATGGCTTATTAACCATATAAGTGTCTTTGTTCTTGAGTTTTCTAAAGCTTTCTTCACTCTTCTTGTAGTTCACGGGCATGCTTGATTTTTGGAGCACATTTGTTGCAATTTTACAAATTTCACATAAATGGCTTGGATGGCTAGGATTTTTAGGAATTTTAAGGCTTTGTTGGAATTAATTTATGCCTTGAATTTAAATAATATTGCTTCTATAATCTATGGAAGCTTAATTCTTATTGGTTTTATGGAAATGAAATCCTATAAATCTTTTGGAACTAGCTTAAGTGTGACAACATTCTTAAAATGTCACATAAATTTCTTTCTATATTTTTATCTAATTTCTCATTGGTTCATTTTGTTTTTAATTAATAAAATGTCTATACTACTTTATTTAAGAGTCTATTCCTCCCATAATTAAAAGAAAATTCCACAGATTGTATCTTTCCTTTTCTGTGGTTTTAGGAAACTCACGTTAGTCTAGATTAAATTCTTTTTGAAATAGTTTCCAAAATTCCTAAAAATTCTTTTTCATGGTTTTTCTTTATAAATAATGTCAATAATTTCTTATCTAGGAGCATATTGTATTTTGGTCAGGTGTTTATAGCATTACTGAGGCTATATGGCTTTATCAGGGCCAAAGGGTATTTTGGTCATTTCACAAAATGTCCAGGGGCATTTGTGTCTTTTTATAAGGGACATTGGTGTCATTTTCAAAATGTTCAAGGGTATTTTGTCATTCTATCTAGGAATGCATACTTACAAAAAATCCACATGTATATGAAAATATGAGGGTGTTACAGACTGCAAGCTCCGGTGCGGTGGTTTTATTTGAAAATCCAAAGTGATTTCTTACCTGAATCGTCTTTGAAGTTAGTTTGTTATTTCATAGTGAGTAAGAGAGTAAAAGCTAATAGGGCCTTTGTTTCACAAAATTTTCTTACATACATGGGAATGTTATTCTCAAGAATATAACATGGGAAAATCATCATTTAAAAAAATATGATTGGTTAAATTTTAATATTCTTATGAATAGTTTTTAAAATTTAAAGTAATTTAAATAAATAAAAAAGAAAGAAGGTTACATGTGTATTACACAATAAATTTTCACATTCTCATGGGAATATCACTCTCCCACCCCGTCCTAATAGGAATATAAATGTAAAAAAACATGGTAAAAAAAGAAAATTATAACATTTATAGGAATCAGTAATACTCGATAATTATTTTTAAGAAATTGTAACAAACATATGGATATATATATATATATATATATATATATATATATTTATTTGTCTTCATGTGAAACAAATGGCACCTAATAGATTTGTAGGATCGAAATCCTTTTATAAGCCTTTTTGGACCTTGCTAGTGTTTTTTTGGGCCTTCCTCCATAATGGATCGGCCTATGGCCTTGATGCATACCATAAAAGTTTCCCTTAAGTCAGTATCTCTTGGATATAAGTGATGCTGACTTAAGTTGTGAAGTTGAGATATTTCCTATAACTGTTGGCCCTAAGTCAATGTCCCTTGGATACAAGTGATACTGACTTAACTCGTGAAGTTGAAATGACCCCTATAATAGTTGCCCCTAAACTAATATCTCTTGAATACAAGTGATTGGTTTAAGTTGTGTAACTTATTGTCTTTATGTTTTCGTATAACCCCGATTATTTTAACCGCTCGTTGTCAATTACGTTTTTCAAGTAATCTTCCCATTACTCACAAGATTTTCGGAGTATGATAATTATTTCAAATTTCAAATTATCAGAGATTGTTCTTTTGTTGGTGTGTGTAGATGTCAGTTAGCATTTTTTAAATAAATCCCTATTAATGATAATGGTCTCATGTCATTGTGAGTTTTTTGGAGTGCAATCATTACTTTTGAATTTAAAATTTTCAACGGTTGCCCTTCTATCGGTGTGTGTACCAAAACATGGTGGTTATAATAACCAAGGTTAAACAAAGAGAAGAAAAAGAAAGAAAGTTTAAAATTTGCTAAATTCCGTCAGAAAAAGCGTTAGCGACGGATTATGCGATGAAATTAGCGATGAATTTTGCGATGGATTTTTCTGGCGCGAGTAGCGCCAGATTGGCGTGGTTAGCGCCAGAGGTGCTGGATTTTGGCGCGATTAGCGCCAAAGTGGCGCGGTTAGCGCCATAAGTGCCCCAGAAAGCCTGTTTTCGCTGGAATTTGGCGCGGATAGTGCCATAGTGCAGAACGCGACCTGGACCACTATAAAAGGCCATTTTACATTTTTTGGGCCAAAACTCAGATTTTCTTCTTCCTTGAGCCATTTCTGCCATTGACAAGCATGGGAAGCTTCATATCTTCTCCATACTTCATCTAAACACCTTCTACCCAACTAGGAAAGTGATTAGAACCTCGAGATGAGCTAGATCCTAGTTTCAATCTCTCGAAAAGATAATCAATCGGAGAAATCCAGTTCTCTAGGGAATATCCTCAGAGCTTGGATTTTGAGAAGAAAGGAGTCATTCTGAGGCATTCAAGCTTGGAAAAGCTATCCTCTAATCTTCCTTGACTGTTTAGAGGTAAGAAACTCGAGCTTTAACCGGTTATTTCTGAAAGATAATTCTTGATGAGTTTTGATGAATTTTGAATAAATGAGCGAGTTGGAGTCGAAATTAGGCTTGGATTCTGTTGAAAAGTATGCTCAGAAGGTTGTTCTGATGAAGTCTGAGCCTTGAATCATGAGTATTGATAAAGTTTAGTTTTGACTCTGACATCTGTATGAGTAGGAAGATTGATGATATAATGATGAGTTTGTGCCTAGATACCTTTACAAAAGATGTTCAGAAGGCTAAATAAACGGTGAATATGTGTTGAAATAGCCGTTCTGATAAACTTGATAAATGTTGATATTTGGCCTGGATGAAGGCAATTGAACTGATAGAATTGACTTGTGCAGAGTCTTTGGGAGACTCTAGTACGTTAGATAGGCCGAGATAGATCCTGTTGAGGGTCTGTGGAGCTCCTTTGAGGTGATGAGGTCTGATAACCTTAAGATAGAGAACAAAGAGGCTGTTATGGAAAGGAATAGAGTTTCCTTTCATTCTAACGGTTGAGGATCGTTATTAATTGATTGTTGTATGCCTTGTGTAGGGCATGATACAGACATCACTGATGGTGGTGACCACGGATCCGGGAGAGCTGGTACAATGCTGAGAGCAGGTAAGCTCTTTGTTCTTGGAAGTGTTTCCCTTGATTGTGTTCCACCATACTCCTGAGGGAGGAATGGTCATTGTATGAGTTAATGCATGTATATTGAAATTCTGTGTTACTGTTTGGATTGAAACCATGTACTTGATATACATATATTGAGGTTATGTGTGTTGATTGAGGAGATTCCTCTGACCAGTAGAATAGAATAGAATAGAGGGTATGTATATGTGTTTGAGTAAGTCCTGATGAGAGATGTGCCCATATAGATGGATGTAGCTTCCTCAGGCTAAGGATAGGGAGTCCTGATGAGAAATGTGCCCATATAGATGGATGTAGCTTCCTCAGGCTAATGATAGGGAGTCCTGATGTGAGATGTGC
>CM023943.1:9165000-9205750 GCA_013407115.1 Glycine latifolia
TGTGCCCACATAGGTGGATGTAGCTTCCTCAGGCTAATGGTAGGGAGTCCTGATGTGAGATGTGACATAGGTGGATGTAGCTTCCTCAGAAATTGGTAAATGATGTATATAGATATATGCCATGTACATGTGATTGTATTTTAATGTGTTATGGCTTGAGAGTGTGATGGCTAGTTGTAATGCCAATTTTGATATTATATGTATAGAAGTGAATCAGGGGGAGGAAAGACCTCTAAGGACCCTGAGTTTACTGAGATTGTTATCTCACCCCATGTGTGGGGATTATATTTGCAGGTGAGATGCAGGGAGAAGCCGAGAAATCCTAGGGCAAGAGGCCTATGCAAGGATAGATTGTACATAAACCTTAGGCATAGTTGATGAGGGCATGTTGGCTCCATTCTTTTGTTATTTATGCCTATGGATTTTGTGGTTTTGTACCCTGAGGGGATTATATGTACACTTGTGTACAGAGGATGTATGTTTTGATACTTCACCATGTATAATGTACAACTGATGTTATAATGACGTCATATTTTGTTTTGCTTCCAAATCAAATTGTTTATTTTGAAAATTGCTGCGTAAATGGATATAATAATAATGTTAACAAACCGGACGCGTACGGGGCGTTACAGTGGTGGTTACTCCTTTTGCATAATCATTAACTTCTTAAAATTAATATTTATCTCTTTCCATTCCCTTTCCTTTTCATCCATTTTGGTTTCCCCTTGTGTGTGACGAGCATTGCAAGATTTTTCATGTTTTGGCATTTCCTATAGTGGTGCTAACTCTCAAAATACTGCCCTTTGTCTACTTTGTTGTTTGAGCTTCAACATTGCAAGGGACTTTTGATTTACTCATGAGAGACAATGAACTTGAATATCTTGTACCACTGGCTTGGTGATTGCTTCAGCTCATAAAGAGACCTCTTCAATCTACAGACAAAATTTTCCTTTCCTTCCACCTTAAAACCTAATGTCTTCATCTAGTCTTCCATGCAGAAAGGCATTTTTGACATCGAGTTTCTCTAACTCCATGTCCAGAGTTTCCACTAGGGCAACCAAAACATGTATAGAGGTGTATCAAACTACTGGAGAGAATATCTCTTTGTAGTCCACTCTTTCCTTCTAACTATAGTCTTTAGCTACCAAATGTGTTTTATATAGATGGCTTCTTCAGTGGACGATCCAAATTTTTTCTTGAAGATCCATTTGGACCTCACTACTCGTCTACCATTAGGTGGCTATACTAAATTCCAAGTCTAGTTCTTTTGCAGGGATTCCATATCTTTATTCATAGCTGTTGTCCAATCCTTGGCTTTAAAACAAGAAATATTTTCCTTATAAGTGGATAGTTTGAATAAATCAATGTCTTTTGCTACATGTAGTGCATAAGACACTATAGCAAAGTCATACCTTTTAGGAGCTTTGATTTGCCTTTATAACTTTCTTGGTGTTGTGGTTTTGGTTTTCTTTGGATGGTTTTGACTTGTCTAGTCAATCCCCTCAACTGGTATTGTATTCTAATGTCGAGGGTGCATTTGAAGTTCCTGATCAGTTTCATCAGGTGCTTCAAACTACTTCAGATCACTAATGTTTCTAATTGTGGAGCTCTCAAATTCCACATGCTTAGTGACATCCTCAGCCTTGCCCAAATCTTCATTAGATTTAGGATGCATCATAGAGAGTTTGTCAAAGATGACATCTCTACTTAGAATGACCTTTTTTTTTAGATGTAGACCAGACGAAGAATCGTTTGACTTTATCTTCATAGCCCATAAATAATCCCTTGTTGATGGAGAGGAAATATCTTGCCCGTGGACATATTCCAAAATGGCCTTGGTAGTGTGCACAACCTTTGGGAATTTTGTCTGGTGATGCTTCCCATAGACATAATGCTCATGTGATCAGGCATTCTGCACTCAAAACATATGATTTCATTGCTCTCCTCTTTGTATTTCTTATTGAACCTTGTGTCATTTCTTCTAAAGGAGTGTTGAAACTTCCCTTTCTTCTTCACCATCTGTTTGAAATTTATGGACATGAGTAGATTCTAAACAAGTTTCATGAGGATCGTAAGGAGTTACAGATTCTGCAACAAAGAAAAAAATAGAAAATTTTGTTTTTCACACATAAATGAAGTAACATCTGAACCCATAGCCATTAAGTTTTCCCAAATCTACCTTGCAATAGAACTCACTCTTCAAGAAACTTCAAGAACACACAAGTTTCCAGCACTCCTTGAAATTAGGTTGTTTTAGAAGCTTATAATTGCAGAAATGGAAGATGGAAGAAAGGTTAGGGATGAAGGTGAAGACACCATGGAGTAGCTCTCCAATAAGTCTAGGAAGAATCACTGCAATAGCATTGGGAAGACATTGATAAGACTCAAGAAGTTCTTGAACAAGAACAAGAGAGAAACTCTCACAACAATTTTCAGAATTGTATTAATGAACCAAAGTTAGTTACATTCAGTTTTGGAACCTTATATAGGCCACAAAATTACAAGCTAAATGTCACTAAATGTAAGGAAAATGCAAATTGAAATAAAGCCTAAATGAAGCTTGAAGGGCAAGCTTTCCTAAAGTGACTCTTGGCTTCCCCAACATGTGTAGTGCAGTTTCAGACTGAAATAATCAATTAATTCACACTTGTAATCAATTAAAATAGAGCTATTTACCATTTTCAGGCTTATGTAATCGATTACAGTTGTCTGGTAATCGATTAAAATAGTCCAGCTTTGTTTTAATCGATTACGTAATCGATTAAAACAGTTAAGACTTGTTTTAATCGATTATAGAAGCGAAATAATCGATTAAAGCAATAGGTTCTTGTTCCTGTTTGAAGCTGAAATGCTGGTAATCGATTACAGGCCCAAAATAATCAATTAAAGAAGTGGAAAACCTATTTACAAGTGTTTGTATTGAATTTCTTTTAACAAGTGCTGGAATTTATTGAATTGAATTAGACTTAAGACATCAAAATCCAGCTCTTGTCATCCTTGAGTTGATATGCATCCTCATGCTTGCCCAAGTTAGCTTGAATGTGGTCTTGAAGTGCTTGAGTCCTAGCTCTTGTCATTTGTCCTTTAAAGCTGACCAAAGGAAGTGTTTCAAGCTCTCCTTCTAGACCTTTAGCTTGCCATGAACCTCCATCAATGAACATGTTCCATGAATGTCATGGTACGTGCATTCTTACTTTCACTTTGATGAGGGATTTTCTGTTATCTCCAAAGGCAACTGATATGCGCCTAGCATATAAGGTTTCCTAAGCTTTTAGAGGCAAGAATTGAGCATTAAGCATGGATAATTGCCCTTTTTGTGTTATGAATTGAGCTAATGTGACAAATTTCCAGGAAATCAATCAAAGGTGCCAAGATTAAGCAAAAATCAGAAGGAAAGAACCAAGCTTGGAAGAATACTCTGGCGCCATCAGTGCCAGAGTGGTGCCATCAGCGCCAAAGACACTGGAAGCTAGCGCCATCCGCACCACCACCATGCCAAAGGCGCAATCATTTCTGGAACCTGGCGCCATTAGCACCAGACTAGCGCCATCAGCGCCATAACCACTGGCATCCCACGCCAATATGGCGCCATCAGCGCCATCCCTTCTGTAAGTTGGCCCTGTCAGCGCCAATCTCGCACCAAGAGCGCCACAGGTCGAACAGAAGCAGAATATTAAGGGTAAAACAGGGACTTCACAGCTAGGTTATAAATACCCAACCCTCAGCATTCAATGCACGACTTCTTGGAGGGAAATAGCACAAAATAGGGTCTTAGAAAGCTTGGGTGTCTTTGCTAGGGTTTAAGGGAGTTGGAGGCTCAAGTGGAGATTCTTCTCCATATTCTTCTTCCTTGCTTCAGCTAGGTATGCCATTTTGTTTTGTAACACGGCCACCCACAATGAGGTTTGGCTAGTTTTATATTGTAGTTAGGGCCAAGCACTGAATGTAACCTCTTTTGGATTGTATTGGATGCTATCTTTCATTTATATCAAGTTATTTCACTTTATCTGTTTCTATCTCTCTGGAACTGATCACTCTAGTTAGGTATTGGAAGCTAGGGTTTACAATAGGAATATTGGAGCCTTATGCTTGGACTTGGGTAAAGTGACAAGCTTTACATTAACTAGGGATAGGAGTGTATGCTTGCAACCATTTATTGCATTGTTTAATGCTTAACCTAACAGTTGCCACTAAGGAATTAGGGTAGTTACTTGGGTTAAAGGGTTAAGATCACTACGGGAGTAGGGCTTAGCTATTATTGTATGAAGATGCATGTTGAGTAACTTGAGATAGATAAATATAGTAGACAATGCATGTAAGAAGGTAGAAAGCATTTAGTGTGGGCTGCCCTAGCTACATTACTTCGAATATCGTTATAACCCTATTTACTTGTTGATATTAGTTAATGCTTATACTTAGGTTTAATTTCATTATTACACACACACAACAACAACTTCTCGTAAATATTTATTCTCCAACCTATTGATATTAATTATAATTTAATCGGTCAAACAATCCTCGTGGGAACGATATCTTTCTTATCACTTTATTACTTGTACGATCGGTATACTTGCCGAGTACGCAACAGCAACAAACCCTCCATCCTTTTTGTTATCTCCTAAGGCAACAAACCCTTCATCCTTTCTCTTCTCAAGGCTAAGGAATTTGTTTTTTTTCTACAGTCATATGCTTGGAGCATCCACTGTCCAATAACCATAACTCTTTCCTTTTGTTGGGGAGCATACATTCTTGCATCATAAAGTATTAAGATCTTAGGTACCCATAGTTTCTTAAGCCCTTGTGTGTTAGTCACCTTTTTGAAAGGAATGTTCCTTTTTCTGTAACATTTTGAGGTATGGTGTCCCCATCTATTATAGTTGGAGCATTTCCTTTTGGCCTTTTTGTATGTGTTAGGCTTTTGAAAAGCTTTCTTAGGATTCTTATTGAAGCCTAAACTAGTTCTATCATAGAAGCTTCTTTGGACTCAAATTAGCTCATCCATATTTATTGTTCCATCTACAAAGTAAGCAAGATTTTTGAAAGCTCCTCAACTTTTTCTTTTTAAACTTTATTTTAATTTTCAAGTTGAGTTTTATCAAAAGCAATAACTCTTTTCGTTGTTTTCTTTCTTCTCACCCTTATTTGTTTAGAAAGCTTGAAATGAGATTCTTGTAGACAATGGTTTTTCTTAAAAAGTATTTTACTGTCCATTCTAAACTTCTCATTTTCTGTATGAGCATCAAAAAGTTTCTTTTTCAAATGAGCACATTTATGAGTTTAAAGATGAGAATCATTGAGTAAGTTAGCAAAAACTTGTTCTAAAAATTTCTTATTAGAAAAATCTATATCACTATCAGACTCAGTTATCTCATCTTTTTATGATGCTGCCATAAAACATAGGTTGGCTACATGCTCTTCATCCTTTTATGAGGAAGATGATTTTGTATCATCCCATGTGGCCATCATTGCTTTCTTCTTTGGATCATTTTTCTTGAAGTCCTTTTTAAGGGACAATCAGTTTTTGATGTGGTCATGTTTGTTGCACTCAAAGCATCTGATATTTCTAGAACTTTCTTCTTGTTGAAAGTCTTTTCTAGAGAGTTCCTTCTTGGTAATTTTCTTCTTCTAAGCAATTTTTGTACTCTTTTGGTTAAGAATGCTAATTCTTCTTCATTTTTCTTAGAAAGCACATAATTATTGTTCTCAGCATTAGGCATTACTGTTGTATTTAGTGTTTTGGATTGATTCCTTGTCTTGGTTTTCTGAGAGGCCTTGAGCACTATGATCTTCCCTTTAGGTGATTGTGTTTCATCCATCAACTTTTGCTCATGGAACTTTAGGGAACCAATGAGTTCATCCATAGCCAAGTTTTCAAATTCTTGGCTTTTGTTATGCTCTAGATTTTGGGTAGACTCCTCAAAATCTTCTTGATTCTTTGATGTGTTTTATACTGTTCTCCTAAAGCATTATGTTCATTCACTATAGTAGTGAACCTTGCAAACATCTCTTATATGGATTTGTGTTCCTGCATCTTAAACACCTTAAATATGAATCAAAATATTAATTTTAGAGTCCTCTACCTGATTTGTACCCTCATGTGTGGTTTTGAATGTGTTCCAAATTTCTTATGTTGTTACACACTCTTCTACTTTGTCATACTCAGATCTACTCAAAGTACATGTCAAAAAGAACTTGGCTCTAAAGTTCAGAAGGACTTTGGCTTTGTCACCTGGATTCCATTTTTCTTTTGATTTGTTTATTTCTACTCCAGCTCTCTTCTTTGGTTTATAGGGACCAATCTATATAATTTCCATCAAATCCATATCCTGATATTCTAAGAATAACATCATTCTACCTTTCCAGTAGTAGAAATCTTTTCCATCAAAGCCAGGGGGCTGTTGGTTGAGGTACCTTAAGGAATAAACACTGTTGGAGCTTGTCCAACCATTACTTCTTCCAAGATCTTCCTCTCACACTGTCAAGTGGGGTTTAACCCTAAGAGTTAAAGCTCTGATGTCAATGAAGTGACAAAAATAGCAATAAGGGAGGTTGAATTGGGGTTTTGAAAACTTTTTATGTTCCTTTGAAAACTAAAAGGTTTTTTTTATGATAGTTTAGAATAAACTACTTCAGAATGAAAAATTGTTCTAAACTCATAATAGAAATTCAAGTTGCTCAGAATGGAAATGCAACAGTTCAGGAAAAAAATAATTCTTTTAAATATAAACACTTTTATTTCAGAGATGGTTGTTTAATAAGAACCTTTTGATCAAAGCCAATTTAATTATGTTGTTAAGAGGTACAACAAAAAATTTAGTATTCTTAATTAAAACCAGATTTCAGATTTATGCAAAAGAAAAATGAAAGAGATAAAGGGCAAAACGACATCAAATGCTGGCACCTCCTAAGTATTATTAAAAGAGGCCAAAAAAGAAGAAAAAAAACAACGAGTATAGGGGAGCAGGCAGGGGGAAGACCAAACCCACTAAGGGCGAAAATGAAAACTAGGCAAACCTATCCTTTTTTAAAAGAAAGGTTCCCTAATGTAGTTGGGCAAAGATTCCCACTAGTAAAATCTTTGATCCAAGACACCCAAATTTTCCATTTTATCATAACTATTTCCCTCATGAAAAATGTGAGAAACAATAAATTTCATAGATTTATTACAAGCAACACAATTAGTCCAACAATTTCATAGCTACCAATAAACAATGTAATAGTTTTGAAATGCCATAGTAACTAAGGACAAGTCACTTTCTAACCAAAGGTTCCTCCAACCTGTAGAAATAGCAAGTTTGATAGCCTCCGGCACCAATAAGTTTAGAGTTGATTGAGAAAGAAACTCCAATGTGAAGAGAAAATGTAACGCCCCGTACGCGTCCGGTTTGTTAACATTCCATTATATCCATTTACGCAGCAAATATCAATTTAAACAGTTTGATTTGGAAGCAAAATAAAATATGACGTCATTATAACATCAGTTGTACATTATACATGGTGAAGTATCAAAATATATATATATATATCCTCTGTACACAAATGTACATATAATCCCCTCAGGGTACAAAACCTCAAAACAATAGGCATAAATTACAAAAGAATGGAGCCAACATGCTGTCATCAACTATGCCTAGGGTTTATATACAATCTATCCCTGCATAAGCCTCTTGCCCTGGGATCTCTCAGCTTCTCCCTGCGTCTCACCTGCAAATATAATCCCCAACACACGGGGTGAGATAAAAATCTCAGTAAACTCAGGGTCCTTGGAGGTCTTTCCTCCCCCTGGCTCACTAACATGCATAATATATCGCAATTAACATTTCATAAGCTAGCCCTCATGGCTCTCAAACCATATCATTAAACAGATACAATATATATATAACTTAAGGGATAATCACCCCTACTCAGCCATCACGGCCTTCATTAGCTCACAGTACATCATATAGATATCCCTATTCGGATACAGCAACATATATATAGAGATATAGATATAGATATATCATATTCCTTGAGAACGTTCATCTGCAGTCAGGTACATTCTCTAAGGATTTAATCACACATATATCTATATTATACTTCCTGAGAAAAGCTCATCTGCAATCAGGTACTTTATCTCAGGACTCTGAGAAAAGCTCATCTGCAATCAGGTACTTATCTCAGAACACCCTCGGACAGATATGGCACTTCCAAGAGATGCTCATTTGCAATCAGGTGCATACTCTCAGGTTTTATCACACATTGCTTATTGACCACTTAGAGTTGTTCCATATAACTTTGGCTCTAAGGGAAGTCCATATCAAATCCATTCTACTGGCCAGAGAATTCTCTACTAACACAAGATACTATCTTCACATATACCTCATAGAGGTTTTCACTATTACAGTACACTATCCTAGTGTATATCTCATTCAACATCATCTCAATCGCCCACAATATATCATTTACTCAGATGTATACACATATATGCATCATATACATGCCCCAATCACAATCAGTAACATTCAATTTCAATATTCATGCAACATGTTATTCAATAACCAATACTCTCTCAGAGTATGGTGGAACACAAAGGAAAGGAACCACTCCCAAGAACAAGGAGCTTACTTGTTCTCAGCACTGTACCGGCTCTCCCGGATCCGTGGTCACCACCACCAGTGATGTCAGAATCACGCCCTACACAAGAGCATGTAAACATCAATACGGTCCTCAACTGTTAAAACGACAAGACAAGGCTAATTAAGGCACTAGAGTCCCTACAAGACTCTGTATGAGCCAATTCAAAGGATTCACTGGCCTTAACCAGGCCAAATATTCATACTAGTCAAGTTTATCAGAATGGCTATTTCAACACATTTTCACCGTTTATTTAGTCTCCTGAACATCTTTTGTAAAGGTACCTAGGCTCAAACTCATCATTATATCAACATTCTTCCTACTCATTTAGAGGTCAGAGTCAAAACTAAACTTTATCAATACTCGAGATTCAAGGCTTAACATCCATCTAAACAGCCTCCTGAGCATATATCTCTAAAGAATCCAAGCCTAGTTTCGACCCTAACTCATTCATTTATCCAAAAGTTCATCAATCTCATCCAAAATCATTTCCACAAGTCAATCGGTTAAAGATCGAGTTTCTCACCTCTAGACAGTTGAGGAAGGTCAGAGGATAGCTTTTCCAAGCTTGAACACCTCTGAAAAGACTCCTTTCTTCTCAAAATCCAAACTCTGAGGATATTCCCTAGAGAACGGGATTTCTCCGATTGGTTATCTTTTCAAGAGATTGAAACTAGAATCTAGCTCATCTCGAGGTTTTAATCGATTTCCTAGTTGGGTAGGAAGTGTTTAGATGAAGTATGGAGTAGATATGAAGCTTCCTACTTCGTTAATGGCGGAAAGAGGCGTGGGGAAGAAGAAGAACTCACTTTTGGCCCAAAATTTCGTAAAAATTGCCTTTTATAGGCCCCCAACCCGCGTTCCCACGCTAACCGCACCATCCACACGCTATCCGCGCCAAAAATGCGCAAGAAATGGCTTTATGGAGCATTCCCACGCTAACCGCGCCATATCTGACGCTAATCGCGTCAGATGAGCGAACCTGGGGGTCTCCAGGGCCATTCTGGCGCTAACCGCGCCATAATTCATGCTAATCGCGTCACATGGCCGCGTAATGGTGCTAACGGCGCTGGATCTCACGCTAATCGTGCGGCACTATTCACAGGCCAATTTTTTTTTTTTTTTATTACAAAACTTGGGTTATTATAGAAAACACTACCCTTAAATCATCTCTGAAATCTCTAAAGTGACAAAAATACCACAAGAAGTTGAAATTGGATTTTGTAAACTTTTTAAAGCTTCCTTCGAAAGCAAAATTCTATCAACCTCATTACAAATTGCTTTTCAATATCATTATAAACAATGCTTTTATTTATTTTTATTTAATTTTATATACAACTTATTATTAATCGTCATCTTTATTGTCATCCCCATCATTTTAATACATTTATTTTGAAATTGAATTTTCCTTTTAATCTTCTAAAAAAATTTATAATCCCAAATAATCTTTTAAAAACCAATCACAAAAGTAATTATATTTATTCCTTAAAAATCTTATCTTATATAACATAATTATATATACATATATATATAGATATATCACCAATAATTTTTTAATAATTAATATATATCACCAATAATTTTTTTTAATAATGTCATTTTATTATTATTATTATTGTAAATTGGATTTTGGATTTTGGTATAGCTGATTTTTTCATATAAAATAAAATTTTATTTTTGTTTTAAGTAAATGCAGAAAAGACAAGAGCGAGCATAAGGCATGCAACTAAAAAGCAGCAATATTACACCCGTTGACCGTTTCTTTGCCTCCAAAAATCCATAACGGTAGCCAACCTCTCTTTCTTTCCTTCTTTTTCTCTCTTTCCCTTGCCCTGCCCCCAGACACCGAAACTCAACCACAAACCAAAAAAATCAACACCAAACCAAACAAAAACGAAAAATTCAATCGAAGGGCACCTTCATCCATCACCTAACCCCTGTTTTGGCACCAATGTACCGCCGCCATGGAACGCAGGAAAACGCTCTCGATGAACTGGGACGGCTTCGGCGACGTTGACGACGACGACGCCTTCTTCGAGTCCTACAACCGCCTATCCACTGCCGCCCCCCTTGACCTCCCTTCTTCTTCCGACGATGACGACGACGACGATTTCGATGATCCCCGCCTCTCCTTCGTCTCTGCCGCCTCCTCTGTTCAGTCACGAAAAAACAGAGCCCCTCCGCCGACGGACACCGCTCCAGATTACGGCATATGGATGGCCGCCCCCGTGTCAATCACCGAGAGGCGTAAGCGATTGCTCCACGGCATGGGCCTAGACGACGACAAGGAGTTCTCAAAAGCCACGAACGTAGTTTCAAAGAAGATCGACTCTACTCCTTCTTCTAACTCCTCTGAGAAGAAAACAATACTTTTAACTAATTCCTTGCCGGTTACTGTTTCACCTTCAGATTCCTCTGTTTCGGAACACAAAAAAACAGAGCACTCCTCTGTGCATTTAGTTCTCGTTCGTTCTCGCTCCGAGGGAGACGTCGATTTGTTCTCCATGGAGAGGTCGAGGAAGGAAAATTTCATCGGGAAGCGGTCGAAGCAGCGGCTTACGAGAACCGCCACGGAGGTGGCCTTCCCGCGCGGACGGAACGGAACCGGAGGCAGAGCGGTGGTGAGAGATTCCGACGACGAAGCAACCTCAAAGCGGAGCATGGCAAAATTGGAGGACTCGGGAGTGGGAGCGTTTTTCTTGATTAGAAATTTGGACACCGGGAAGGAGTTCATTGTGAATGAGTACGGCAAAAACGGAGCGTGGAATAGGCTGAGTGATTTGCAGACGGGGAAGCAGTTAACGATGGAGGAGTTCCAGAGGACGGTGGGGAAGTCGCGGGTGGTGAACCAGCTTATGCGGCGTGCGCATACAGGCAGGGTGTTCATGATATATCTAAAATTAATTATATAACAAAAAAAATATTCATTTTTATTTAACTTATGATAATTTTATAATTATAACTATTTTTAAATAAAAATAAATTATTTAAAATATTCATAACTATAAAATTGGTTATAAATTTATACGTTATATAAAACTAGATATATAGTTATAAATATAGTTGTTTTCTTAAAACTAATTTTTTTCAACATTCCTGCACGCAGGAAGCCACGACAACGACGGTTTGTCGCAGAAGCTTTCTTCGAGCTCTTACATTTCGAGGAGTTTGAGGATGAGCAAGAGAAGAGGCGCTGCGTTGTTGAAGAACATAAAAGGCGTGGCGAGTGTGTTCATCGGCGAGCGAGAGCCGGTAACGATGCAGGTGCCGGTGCCGGTGATGGAGACGAAGAATCAGTGGGTGAGAGTTCGGCAGAGTGGGAAAGCGCACAAGGAGCTCTCTGCTTTGCATCTGTGTCAGGAGTTTCAAGCTCACGAGGGGTGCGTGTGGACGATTAGGTTTAGTTTGGATGGACGGTATCTGGCGAGTGCAGGAGAGGATAGGGTGATTCACGTGTGGGAAGTGCAGGAGTGTGAGGTTATGTCTCTCAGGCCTGACGAGGGAAGTCTCACTCCTCTTCACCCCTCGCTTCTTGCATCGTCCAGTGAGACTCCTTCTTTGTCTAGTGAGAAGAAGAAGGGGAAATTCGGAAGCAAAAGAGGCACAGCCATTCCTGAATATGTTCATGTTCCTGAAACTGCCTTCTCACTTTCCGACAAGCCGCATTGCTCTTTTCGTGGACATTTAGATGATGTTTTGGATTTGTCTTGGTCTAAATCTCAGGTACAGCTTTCAACATACCAACTCCCTTTCGTTTGCATTTCTTAAAGAAAAGAGAGAAGATAAGTGATTTATGGTTATGATTGCTTATGTGGATACTATTATAAAAAGAGAAAGATCGATGACGAGAAATGAAAGATGAGTAATAGCCTAATAGGTGAGATTACTGTTTGGGTCCCCAGGGAGTGATTACTCTGTTAGGTGTGCTTGTTGTTTGTAAGAAGAGAAATAAAAGAAAGAGAAATCTTATATTTTATTTTGTGAAACTCATATTTCTTATATTTTAATTTTAAAAAAAATCTATTTCTTTTCTTTCTATTTCTCTCTACTAAATCAAACACACCTTAACAATTGGTGTGTGAATGCAATGATGCCTTAACTAAAGATTTTTTGTCCTAGTTACAGCACCTTGTTATCCAAGTTTTCTACAATAACAAAGATCATGGCAATATTGAAACCATCACTGCAATTTAAAATCTTGCCTATAACATATACATGCGATTTGTTTCTCACGGTACAAAATTTATTGTGTTTTATTGCATGCAAGAAGTGATAATAAGATCATAGAATTAGTATTATCCATGGGAGATAGATGCAATCTTGAGACACTTGCAGAGAAAGCAAAAGAAAAAAGAAAAAGAATAAGTTTGATCTATTATTGAAGTGTTATATCTTGTTAGTTACATTATGTTAGTTACATTATGTTGTTGTTGTAGCTATATATATACAAGTTAGTTGAAGCAATAAATTAGTTGAAATAACTAACTCACTAGAGTTCTAATCACTAACCACTAGTTACAAAGATGAACTAACCATGAATAAACTAAACTAAGTAACTATCTATGCTAAGATAAGAAGATCAAAGTTTTGATCGGTTTTCATTTTCAATTGCAGTTACTTCTCTCATCTTCGATGGATAAAACAGTCAGATTATGGGATTTGGAAACTAAGACTTGCTTGAACATGTTTGTCCATAATGACTATGGTGAGGGTGAAATGCTTGACTCTGGTCTATTATTTAAATATTCTATAAGATTTTTAAACCTTTGGATGGTACGCATGTGTTGGAAATAAGAAAGAAGTTCAACAAAGACACGACAAAATGAAGGCCGAAACTCGAATGCTTTATTTCCAATCTTTAAATACAAAAGATTCATAACAGAAAATAATGACAAATAAACTTACCCATTAATTTGTAACAGTCCATAAACTTACATAAAAACATAAAATTGTAACAGATACAACAGTAAAAATTCTACCATAAACTCTACTAAATTATAATAAAAATAGGTACTGATTCACATTCTGAACATGCTGCATAGAATTTTCAGTTAATTACATTTTGTTGGCTTCTTGTTTGATGAGGGATTCGATATTGCAGTAACCTGCGTACAATTCAATCCTATCCACGATGATTATTTTATCAGTGGTTCGCTCGATGCTAAGGTCAGAATATGGAACATCCCTGAACGCCAAGTTGTGAATTGGACTGATATCCACGAAATGATTACTGCAGTGTCTTATACACCTGACGGTCAGGTATGGTACCATTTCCTATATGCAGTTGTTTCTTTATATAATAAAATATCTCTTCTATAACTCCAAGAGAATCTTAGTTTGCCTTATGTGGAAAGAACTTGTCATATTAATGTATAATTGTTAAGTTAACTTGGTTAAGCAAAATAAATAAAATGATAAACTGTTAGGAACCGGCTTTCAGATAGAAATGAAACAGAATTTTATTCCGTGCTGGAGCTTCCAATTCCCAATGGTTACAGGTGAGTTTCGAGGATCACCTACCTCCTAGTGATGTTTTCCAACCCCCTTTCCCTCTCTCTATTCTATTTATAATTTCCCTTCAGTTAATAACTAACAGTTAACAGACCCACTAAGTGTATATTCTCCTATTGTACACCTTCCCACATCTATTACTTCTATCAATACCCTCCCCTTCAAGATGAACCTTGTCCCCAAGATCCAATTGAGGAAAGACAGCTCTGATTTCTTCCATACTTTCCCAACTGTCTTCATGATGTGGTAAACCTTGCCACTTAATGAGCACTTCTTGCTGCCCCCTTCTGTAGTCCTTATTTGCATTACCTTCTCAGCCTGAACTTGAAGTTCCAAGTTCTCATTCAGAGCCCTAGGTAAGGATTGAGGAGAACAAGTAGACTTAATGGCTTCCTTGAGTCAAGAAATATGGAATACATGATGAATTATATTGTCCTCGGGTAATTCCAGCATATAAGCAACCTCTCCTACCTTCTGAATTACCTTATAAGGTCCATAAAACCTTGGGCTTAACTTTTCATTTGGTTTCTTTGCCAAAAATTTCATCCTGTAAGGCTGCAACTTCAAGAATGCCCAATCTCCTACCTGAAACAATACTTCCCTCCTATGCTTATTTGCATATTTCTTTATCTGATCTTGAGCCTTTAACAAATTCATCTTTAATTCTTGGAGCAATTCATCCCTATCCTTCCTCAGCTGACTTACTTCTTCTAACTTAGAAGGAATATCAACTCCCTTGATTAGCTAGAGTGATTCCTGTCCATATAAAGCTTTGAAAGGAGACATCTTTGCTGAAATATTGTAGTTAGTGTTAAACCAGAACCCAGCCCAAGCCAAATAAGCATATCACTACTTTAGTTTAGTGTCAATTAAACATCTTAAGTAAGCTTACAAATACCTGTTTACCACTTCAGTCTACTCATCTGTTTGGGGATGATATGCAATGCTCATCTTGAGTTGTGTCCCTGCTTGTCTGAACAACTCCTTCCAAAACTGGCTCATAAACAATCTGTCACGATTTGAAACTATAGAAGTAGGAAACCCATGCAACCTGACCACTTCTTTAATGAATAAATCAGCAATCTCCTTGGTTGTATAAGGATGACTTAATGCTAGGGAATTGAGCATACTTAGTCAACTTGTCTACTATTACCAATATAGTATCCTTGCCTTGAGCTTTAGGTAAGCTTCCAATGAAATCCAAGGATATATCAGCCCAGACCTTAGTAGGAATAGGCAAGGGTTGTAATAACCCTGCTGGAGCTAACATATTGGCCTTATTTCTTTGTCAAACTTCACACTCGGCCACATACTGCCTTACAGCCTTCTTCATTCCATGCCAAAACACCACACCAGCCACCCTTTTTAGAGTTCTAAAGAAACCTGAATTACCTCCCACAGGTGAATCATGCAATTCTTTTAGAATTGAAGGAATTCTAGAAGAATTTCTAGCCAATACCAACTTGTCTTTGTAATATAATCTTCATCCCTTAATGGCATATGTAACGACCCGCCTCGTCGCTACAATATTACTAACTCTTAATCGTGCAGATCTCAATTTTAATAAAAACTCCATTAATTTGATTATGAAAATTATGGTAAATTTTTTTCGAGATAATACAATTATCATACACATATTACAATTACATAATTAAACACATATGTACATATATATTAAATCAGTACATGTCATCCACATGTTAGAACTTCTTTTAGTTTTACATGTATATACACCTAAAATCACATATCTAATAAAAAGCCAAAGAACTAACTAAGAAACAGTTGATTAACAAAACATAATTCTTTCTCCAAAAAGAAATCCAACGTCATCACGTCGGCTTGGTGGCTCCAACTAAAAAGAAGATCTCCCTCCAAGGTCACCTACTGCTACTCATCTGCTCACACAAATGAAAGTTCGTGATCATCACAGGTACCAACCACACGGTACAACAAATGCAAGGGTGAGTTTATCATATAAAACCAACAAACATCAAATAGCAGCAATTGGGAAGGAAACAACATTACCCACCACAATCATTAACAAAAATCCATGATTCCAATACACACTCAATAAACCAATCATCCAATGCATTTTACAACTCAAACAATCATGTATAGAATGATGGATGCACCTGACTCATCTATCAGCATGCAATGTGGTACCATATCCCGAAAATAGCCTCTCACAGGAAAAATGATTCACCGCCTATCAGGGCCACCCTGTCGTGCACTGGTCATTCCCCCACTCGCTGATCAGCCAGCATCGCTAAGGAATTTCAAACCTAATGACCCCTTAGTACCTACATTCTCAGCCCACTGAAACCCACAGGTACGCGCGTGCCTTCATTCTATTTCCAACCATGCACATGAAGTATGAAACATGGGCATCATCAATGTATGACCAAGGCTAGGAACAAATCCTTCCTCGCAAGGATGACCAGTCATACACCCCCATGTACACACCTAACACACCAATGTAGGCTCATCGATGCACTGACCATAGCTAGGAACAAATCCTTCCCCGCAAGGATAACTAACCGGTCATTGCACCCCACGTGTATATACATAGTATACAACCATGGCACCATCAAAGTATGACCATGGCCAGGAACAAATCTTTCCCCGTAAGGATGACCAGTCATACACCCCTATGGGTATCCATGTATATCCACATCACATAACGATAACCATGGGCACCATCAATGCATGATCATGGCCAAGAACAAATCATTCCCCGCAAGGATGATCAATCATGCACCCCCTATGGGTATTAGTATACATACACATCACATCATCTTAATATCATCATCATATATATCAAATTCATCTTATTTCAACATCAACAACCATTTCATCATAATCTCATTTAAACATCATAAACCACATCATCATTATATCATTTATACATCATCAAACACCTCATCATTATCTCATTCAATCATCACCAACACATCAATAACATCTCATTTCAACATTATTAATGACATCAATATCACCTCATTCATCCACAATCCATATTACCACTAGACTGGTATTTTAGGAAAATTCTAAATTAAACAGGAGGACTACAATATAGAAAACACACTCTTATGCCCATTTAAAAATTTAATAAAGAATTAAATAGGAAAAACACATTATAAAATTTTAGGCAGAATCTCCTCTATAATTAAGATTTTTCCCAAAAATCCAATCAATTACAACAACATCATTCACAATTTTATCCATCAATAATAATTTCACTGCATCCCATTAGTTAAAAACTTAGTTTTTCTTAAAAATCAGCACACAGCAGGGACAGACAGTTATCTTCATAGTTGGACTCCCTGCCTCCCAACTATGATACCAAAACTATAACTAAATAGTAAACTCCCATTACCTATCTATATTCTTCTATTAGCTCCTTGAAACATCATTTTGAGATCTCTCAAGTTCACGTGCTTTGGCTCAAACGTAGAGCTCTCAAGGAAACCAAGAAAGAAGGATTTGGAAGCTTCATTCTCTACCAAAATTTCGAGAAGAGTTTCAAAGATTCTGCTCCGATTAAAGGGTTCTTCTCCGTGCCAGGATCTCATGGCAAGCAACGGCGGCCCGTGATGGTTGCCAGTGGCTGTGGGTGGTGGAGGAGGGTGATGGGAAGCTTGGGAGCTGTTTGGAGGAGGAAGAAACTCCATTTTCATGATTTGGAGGCTGAAATATGTATTTAACACCGCCTTTACTCACTCAGGCAAGCAAAAGTGCCTGAAAAATTCGCCTAAGCAAGCTGACCAGATTCTAGAATTTCTGCTACAGTGAAAAATTAATTTATCTCTTTTTAGATGTTATTTTGACAATCCCAACGGTTAAAAGTTACATATATGGGTTAGAAACCTATATTTAAAATTTTAAGGCGATCCCACGGTTAACCAATCCAGAATAGTTGTTTTACTAAAACAGGTTTTCGTGTCAAAGTCGGAATTACTCAATTACAACGCAGCTCGAACAAACTCCACATACTTGACATTTACACCAAGCAATGACACATGGATAATTCACATAATATTTCAAATAATCTTAATTAATAAAGAAATCAAATAATACAAGGAATAAATCACAACTCCTGTTGCTTCTAATTTGTTGGGATTAGCTTCTACCCCTTACCAGAAATAATATATCCTAGGTATTCTAATGATCTTTACTCAAAATTAGATTTTTTTCTATTTACATACAACTCTTGTTGCTGTAACACTTTCAACACAGCCCTTAAATGCAAATTATGTTCCTCCAAATTAGAACTGTAAATCAGAATGTCATCAAAGAATACCAAAACAAACTGCCTCAAGAAAGACTTCATTACCTCATTCATAATTGCTTGGAAGTAGAAGGAGTAATGATCTTTACTCAAAATTAGATTTTTTTCTGTTTACATACAACTTCTGTTTCTGTAACACTTTCAACACAGCCCTTAAATGCAAATTATGTTCCTCTAAATTAGAATTGTAAATCAGAATGTCATCAAAGAATACCAAAACAAACTGCCTCAAGAAAGACCTCATTACCTCATTCATAAGTGCTTGGAAAGTAGGAGTATTGGTCAATCCAAAAGGCATAACCAAGAACTCATAGTGACCTTCATGAGTCCTAAAAGTTGTCTTCTGAACATCTTCCTCCTTCATCCTGATTTGATGATATCCTACCTTGAGATCTAGCTTTGAAAACCATCCAACCCCCCAATCTCATCCAATAACTCCTCTATAATTGGTATGAGAAATTTATCAGGTACAGTAATCTAATTTAAAGATCTGTAATTTACACAAAATCTCCAGCTTCCATCCTTTTTCTTAACCAGAATTACAGGACTAGCAAAAGGACTAATGCTGGTCCTTATAATTCCTGCTAGCAACATGTCCTTTACTAGCTTTTCTATCACATGCTTATGGTAGTAAGGATATTTATAAGGCCTCAAATTAGGTATCTTATTCCCAGGCTGAATGTTAATTCCATGATCCTTGCTTCTATATGGTGGTAGGCTGTAAGGTTCCTTAAAAACTTGACTAAACTGATCCAATGCTTCCATTACAGAAATAGGAATTCCTCTCACTTCCTCCTTTGATTCTACTGATTTAAATTCCACCATAAACCCCTGACCCTCCATCAACAAGGTACCTCAAATAGATTTCAAACTAGTAGCAGCCTTAACTAATTTTGGATCAGCTTTCAAACTCACTTCCTTGTCCTCCACCTTCACAGTTAAAGTTAATTTCTCAAAATTAGCCTTAACCTCCCTTAAGCTTGCTAGCCATTCCACTCCCAGCACCAAGTCAACCCCTTCTAATTCAAACAAATAGAAATCTTGTACAATCTGTAATTTTGGCAATTCAATGGCTTTAGACATGCCTTGACACCTCACCTTGTGCCCATCCCCTATTTCTACAGAGTAAGGATTGGTGTTTGTTACCTCCAATTTCAGTTCTTTCACCTGTTTTGTTGAGATGAAATTGTGGGTAGCTCCACAATCAATCAATATCACTACCCTTCTGCCCTTAATCCTGCCCCACAATTTGAGTGACTTCTTTGTAGTGAAACCCTCAATACCATGTGAGGACAATTGATACAGCTCTTCACTATCCTCATCCCCATTTCCTTCTTGCAACTCCCATTCCTCATCTTCCTCCATAACCATCAACCTCAATTGTTTGTTTTTACAAACATGTGTAGGATGATACTTTTCCTCACAAGTGAAACACTTCCCCTTCCTCATCTTTTCATTCACCTCCACTAAGGACAGTTTGTGGAATGTCCTCCTTCCCTTCCAGCCCTTATTGCCAGCCTTGGCTGCTAGGTTATGTTCAAGTCCGTTCCCTGCCATTGTTTGCCCCTTCCTTTCAATTCTTTTGGTTCAAGAAACTGGGTTTCTGTAAAGGGAAACCCCTCACAGTACTCCTTGGCAGTTTCGCCAATACCCTAATATTTTCCTCCACCTATCTTGCTTTGTTCATGGACTCCATCAAGTTTCTTGGCTCATGCAAACTCACCTCCATACTAACTTCTTCCTTCAGGCATTTTAGGAAAACTTCCACCAAGAAAGCCTCATCTAAACACTTCACTGTACCCACTAGCTTCTCAAATTGACTTATAAAATCTTGCACCGAATCCTCTTGCTTCAAAGCTAACAGGGCTTGAAAAGGATTACCCAATATTGACCCTTGGAACCATTGGGTGAGTGCGGAGGTGAACCCTTCCCAAGAATGGTGCGGGTTTCGCGGCTCCCCACCACTGGAACCACCCCAGTGCTTCACCTTCTAGCGCCACCAATATTACCTCCATTCATTCTTCCTCGCTTACAGCCTGCAACCGGAAATAACATTCCATCTTGGAAAACCACCCAAACACATCCTCCCCCACAAATGTCGGCATCTCTACACTCCTCCACCATGTCTCATACTCGTGCTCGTTCCTCCACATCTTCCCCACCGTTTCCCCCTCACACGCGTTGACTAGTGGTGCTTGTTTCTCCAACGCTACCGCCAATCTCTGCACCATCGCCTCAATTGACCCTAACCGCACTTCCATTACCTCACATCTATCCTCCATAGCTCTCTCCATCGCGTCCATAAGAGCCTCCATTTTCACGCTGCTTTTCGCCACCATGTACTCCTCCCCCAGCTCCCGGATCGGAGCTCTGATACCAGTTGCTAGGAACTGGCTTTCAGATAGAAATGAAACATAATTTTATTTAGTGTTGGAGCTTCCAACTCCCAAAGGTTACAGGTGAGTTTTGAGGATCACCTACCTCCTAGTGATGTTTTCCAACCCCCTTTCCCTCTCTCTCCATTCTATTTATAATTTCCCTCCCTCAATTAACTAACTGCCCGTTAATAACTAACAGTTAACAAATCCACTAATTGAATATTCTCCTATTGTACACCTTCCCCCATCTATTACTTCTATCATAAATTTAATGCAAATAACAATTATGCATTGGTTTTTATCCTTGTTCTTATTTGCACATTATTATTACTATTATTGTAGGGTGCTCTGGTTGGTACCCATAAAGGGGGTTGTCGTACATATAGGACAGAAGGTATTACATACTCCACTAGTTTATTCTTTATATTTTTATTTCTACTAGAACCATCTTAGAGTCTAATTAGAAATTTACCGTATCGACCAACTCATAATTTAAGCTCATTAAATCAAGTTGTTAATTTCCCATTTCCTTATGGTGAACCAGATTGCATACTAACTCAAACTGGCACCATTGAGATTCGTCACAAGAAGAAATCCCTACTAAGAAAGGTCACTGGTTTCCAGGTAATTCTTATCTCCATGTGCCATAAACCGGATTCGGTTTGATGTAAGGAAAGCAAATTTACTGGCTTTGTATCTTTCCAGTTTGCTCCAGGCAAACCATCAGAAGTTCTTGTCACTTCAGCCGATTCCAGGATAAGAATTTTGGAGAGTTCAGAGGTCGTTCAAAAGTACAGAGGTGCTACATAACATCTTCTGAAGTACTTTTTGACCTATTAAAAATAAATATCATTTGTATGTTGCTCTGTTCCGAATTTATTTTAGTACCACAGTGAGATTTTGATAGCTTATTCCTTATGACACTGTCACACAAAAATTGTAGTAAAAATTATATGCTTAAATATGTATTTAATTCCTAATAAATATCTAATTTTTGTGTTTGTTTTTTAATAAATTTTTGTTTTACGTTGAATCTGCAACTTTGTTTTTGGTCTTTTATATTTTGTTTTAATCTTTGATAAATTAGCGAACTTTGAGTTTGTTCCTGGTAAATTAGCAAATTTTGTTTTAGTCTCGATTAATAAAATACGAAAAAACATTTCATGGAACAAATACAAAATTTACCAATTTATCATAGACTAAAAAAAGTGTCAAGACCCAAAACAAAGTTATTGTTTTATTAGGATTCAATGCAAAACAAAAATTTATTAGTAGACAAACAAAAATCGGATATTTATTAAGGAGGAAAAATATATTTAAACCAAAATTATAACTTTTGTTTCTGCATTATATCCTATATTGGTGTGGAACATCAACAGGTTTTCGAAATGCAAACAGCACAATTGCAGCTTCATTTAGTCCAGATGGGAGATACATTATAAGTGCTAGTGAAGATTCTCAGGTATATATCTGGAAGCATGAAGAGCATAGAAATGGAGGCAGTGGAAAAGGTAGAAATGTGCTAGTTACCCGTTCTCACGAGCACTTCCAATGTAAAGATGTTTCAGTAGCAATACCATGGCCGTGTACCATAAGAGGTGATCCTCCTCTAGTGCCAACACATCATTCCAAAAGACATTCAAAACGTTCTCAGGCACCTTCTAATTGCGTAGAAGACACGGCATCGCCATCTGCTACAAACAGTAAGAGAACGCTTCCACCCCTTCCCAACAAGAAAAGTAATAATAACCATGCCATAGAAGGTGCTTCACATTCCCCAAGGGAAGACCCTGCAGAAATTTCACACACAGAATCTGGACTTAATGATTCATTTGTAAACAGTAAGAGAATGATGCCACAATCTCCGATGAAAGCTAACTGCCCCACTGCAGGGGATGAAGACATTGAAGCAATTTCGCGAACGGATTCAGGATTTAGTGATTCATTTAGTTCTGGCTCATCCTCAGTTAGGTGTGGTGATTTACCTTCTTCATCATGGTCCTCTTCTTATTCATTGTTGGACAGTAGCCATGTTTCTTCCACAGTTCTTCCTTCAGCATGGGGCTTGGTAATTGTGACAGCTGGGTTTGGAGGTGAAATCAAATGTTATCAAAATTTCGGGTTGCCTAAAAGGATGGGTAGGCAACCCCATCTTTTTGGAGGCCATAACAGTTCTTCCCATGGCAACACCTAGAAGATTTTCTTTTTTCTCTTTATTCAAATTTAAATGAAGGATTGACACATGATGAAATTCTCAATTTTTCTTGATTATTCTTTTTCTCTTAAACTCTCCGGTCCATCTTGGAAAATGAACTCTAACTAATCCGAAGTTTGGTGAGGAGATAAATAAAACCCAACTAAGAATTGAGATTCAATCTTAACTTTAACACATTAAATATTTGTGTCTAATTATAAAGTTAGTATAAATTCTCAATGTTGATATATGTATCCCTCCCCATAGCAACAACTTCACATTGTTGTAAACTATAAAGTTAGTACAAAACCGTTGTAGATGTATACAAAAAATGAAAATTACATTCAAATTTGTTTAGACCAGAGTCGAAAAAGTGAAAACTAAAAATTCCAGACATCAAACATTTTGTTCAGTTCTCGTGAATTTGTAGCTCAAACAGCATTTGTACATGTAGCTGAATGTGTGCTTGATATCTTTATATTGTTGTATAGTAAGTGAGCGACAGAAAAGTTAATACAAAAATTAGTATACAACTATGCAAGTAATATTAAAAGTTGACAAACAAAGGGGGTAGGATTGAAGATTGGATAAATTACATTGTACTGTTTCTTGGACGTTCTACCAAAGGTGTTACAACAATAGGGTATGGATACTCAGAATCTGCCCAAATTCATTTGGTTCTACTTCTACCACATCGAACCAAGTATCTATTCCCTACAACTTTCTCCACTTGATGATAACT
This sequence comes from Glycine latifolia, assembly GCA_013407115.1. Classification (NCBI taxonomy): domain Eukaryota; kingdom Viridiplantae; phylum Streptophyta; class Magnoliopsida; order Fabales; family Fabaceae; genus Glycine; species Glycine latifolia. Next base: position 9,188,727 of record CM023943.1, read on the forward strand.
AGTTTAATTTATTCAAATCTACTTGCCTATAAAATTGTTTTCTTCTTTTTCTTTTCATTTCACATCCCTTAAAATGTGCAATGTTTTTAGCGGAAAGGAATTTTTGTGAAGTAGCATGTCTCTATATTGTACACTTATAAAGGAAATGAAAAAAGCAAAGGGGGACGTAGTTGTTGTCACTTCCTGTTTAATTTATCTCAACTTGTATAGATGGAAGAAAATTTCCAAATAAGTTTCCTTATTGATTATGGACTCTATCCGCCGGGTATAGTCTAAATTTTCACTAAAATCTGTCTCGGATATCTTAGTTTGGCAACAAGATTATTGGTTGAGACTTGAGAGAGTTACATTTGACCAATGGTCTTTCAAATCCTCCTGTTCTTTTCACCAATTCTAATGCGACTTATCAGGTATTATTTGCAAAGTATTTTTTTTATTATTATATAGTATTATATGAAATAATTTCTTTCATATGATGATCATTAATTTTTGTCAGAGGGACCGTGATTATATATAATGTAAGTATTTTCTTTTTAACAAAATTTATTTTTATATTTAAAAGTTAATTAAAATTAAATTTTGAACATTTTATTTAATGGACACAAATCGCTGTCATATGTGTTAATTATTGTTCATTCATGCAGAACAATTTTAAACATGTTCTGAACGGAAATTTCAGCTATGATAATAAAAGGAATAAAGTTGAGTAGTTGTTTGACTTTCAAAGCAAAATAGAATTTCTTCGACACCACTATAAAGTAGTTCTAACAACTGATCTCATGAAGATGCACAAATATAGATTTCAGTTTCTAGTTGAATCAGACAATGTAGCAACACCTAATCAACCAAACCAACAATTCTCTTTCATCCCTCTATATATAGCTTACAACTTAGCCAATTGAATACACAAAACAGAACAAACGCAAAGCAAAAAGTTTCAGTATCGAACATCTCATAGAATTTCTAATTTGTCTATCCATTAGCATGTTTTCAGCAAAAGCGAAAAATTGGCGTTGACCATCTTTCTTCTCTTAAATTTCAACCATTCTTTCTTTTCTCATTGAATATATTTTGTCTTCATCAACTTGCACTAGCTGGCACTATCAGGCACTATCATTTTGATGTACTTACTCTTTTAAGAGAATCAATTCCTCTATTCTCTTACAATTTCATCAAAACCATATCACATCAGACATAAATATAAATAGATTGCATTCTACACTTACTCTCTTCTACCCCTTTTTTTTATGTAAGGTATTGGGTTATTGATGCAGATAAAGTACCAAAATGAGACTAATGAAAAATGAAAATCACATTGACTTATAACATACCAAGGCACAAAGTACTAATCTTAAGTTGATATGTCACTAATAATTACTATTTTCAGGATAATGGTGGAATTCTGATAACACAAGCCTTCCAAATGTCTCTGATTCCTACACTATTGATGTAATACCAAGGTCATTCTTATAACACGTTACTTAAAAACACAACACACCAGTTGTGTGGATAAAATTGTTGAGAAAGAACTTAAACTCACCAGTACTTTAAGAAACAAGCATAGATGACATGAAATTTTAATAAAAGAAGTTCTAGTAATACATTTTCTAATACACTTTCAACTTATCTCATAAAAAAAATTGTGTTGCTAGTGTTTCTCTTTTAAACGAAATTAACACTTCTTTTATCTGCAAGTTTTGTCTTAATCAAACAGAAACTATATCAACTAAAACGAGATATTTCTAGATTTAATATAGAAGATTGGACTTTGGCAGATACATTCAAGCTTGGGAAGAAATACCTTCTCTGTTTGATCAATGTTGCACACAATGATGAACTCTTCTTCAGCATTGCAAATCATAGCTTCAGCCGTTGAAGCAGATGCCATTTATGTCAAACCATTTGATATCAACACTATTCTTATATTTCCCGGACAAACCACTAATGTTCTTCTCAAAACCATATCTCATAACCTAATGCAACATTCTTTATGGCTGCTAGGCCATAGTGACAACTCCACTGTTACCGATATCTTGAAATATGAAATTCCGTCATGCATTCATCACAAAGCCTCTTCCATGAACAACCTTCCACTCTTTAAGCCTAATGACCTCCCTACTCTTAATGACACTTCATTAGAAACAACCTTCACAACAAGCTCCATAGCCTTGCAAATTCACAGTTTCGTTGTAATGTCCGCCAAAAAGTTGATAAGCTTTTTTTCTTCACCGTTAATCTAGGAACGATTCTTTGTCGATCAACATAACCAAACTTCCCAGGGACCTAATGGAACCATGTGTCTATCACACTCCCAACCACAACACTTCTTTAAGCCCATTTCTTTGGGAAATCCAATGGAATTTACTCACTTGATTTTCCAATTAACCCCTTGATGTCATTCAATTACACAGGCACCCCACCAAACAACACAATGGTGACCAATTGGACAAAGTTAGAGGTTCTTCCTTTCAACACAAGTGTAGAGCTTGTTATGCAGGACACCAACATTCTTTGGACCGAAAGTTACCCTCTCCATTTGCATAGATTCAACTTCTCTATGGTTGGCCAAGGTTTTGGTAACATTGATCCAACTAAGGATCCTGCAAACTTCAATCTTGTTGACCCAATTGAAAGGAACACAGTGGGAATTACTATCACGCCTTGAATTTTTGGTAACTGAAAATAGATGTTTGATGTATTTCTTGTATTATTTAATTACTTGATTAATTTGGATTATTTGAAGTTTTGTATGAATTATCTTTGTGCAACTTCTTGGTGAGGATGTTAGGTTATGTGAAGTTTGATTGATCTGTGTTGGAAATGCGTGATTTCAAGTTTGACTCAAAACTTGTTTCAGTAAAACCACGAACTCGGATTCGTTAACTGTTGGATCACTTTCAAATTTGGACTTTAGTCTCTCAACCCACTTCTGCATCTAATGACTGTTGGGATTTTTAAAATAACATATGGAGAGTTAGATATGCCATTTTCACAGAAGAAGTGAAATATGTTGGAGCAGGGATTCACCAAGAACTCGCCCAGGTGTGTTTAAGTTAGGCCATCTCGCCCAGGCGATCAAACTTTCGCCCGACCGAGTCATGCAGGTTACAAATACAACCATCAGTGATAAAGAACGCGTTTTTCACTCTTCTTCTTCTTCTCCAAAACCCTCCCCTAAGCCCTAACCCTCCTCCTCCACCACCCACAACCACTAATGACCACCACGAGCTGCCATCGCTTGTCGGACCACTACACAGAGAGGAACACTTTAATCAGAGCAGAATCTTCAAAACTCACTCGAGGATTCAGTAGACAAAGAAGCCTTCGACCCTCCCTTCGCGATTTCTTTGAGGTAATTGTATTTTCTATGCCTTCTCCTAGTTAGTTTGAGCCTCTTTTAGTATCTTTTGTGATTTGGGTATCGTTATTTGATGTTTTTACACTTCCTTTGAAGAACCTTTGAAAATGAGACATTGTAAAAGTTATTTTTTTTATAAAATTGATGCGTTTTCGTGACCTTCGCTGAACCCTAGTCATATTGGCGGATTAGAATTTCAAAATGATGTATTTTTTATGTGGACTCCAAAAATACGATTTTAGTCAGTTTTAAAATTTGAGTGGGCATTTGACCCCAAAGGTTAATGTTAACTTTGTCTTTGAAATCTATACTAAATTGCATTTGATTTGGTATATAGAGCTTTGCGTTCAGACTAAGGACATGAACCTAAGAGATCTTAAAGCAATGCCGCTAGAAGCTAATGTGAGAATATAGATAGGTGAGGGGATTTTATTGCTTGTTTATAGCTTTTGATACCATATTTGGGGTCAGGGAACCCAATAATGTATAGCGGACCAGATTGCTACCCAAAGGCCCATCTATAGCAAAAGGAGTCAAATACATCTTATAGACTACATTCAGTAATCTCAAACCAGCTGATCTGATAATCATCGCATTTGAATTTCCATTTTGTTATTTGAATTCAAACTTAGGATAAGTTGTTATTTCCATTCTGTTATTTGAATTCAAAATTAGGACAAGTTGTTATTTTCATTCTTTTATTTGAATTCAAAATTAGGATTTTGTAAATCTTTAAAAGGATCAATTCATGGCTAAATGAGTATGAATGATTTGACAAACTCTTTTCTCCCATGTTTCCCTACTCATCCCTCTCCTCTTTTTGCCCTTACATTTGGTGCTTTCATCCAGAAACTCACCTCCATGGCTGAGAAAACACGCATGGTTCAGATACAGGACCAACTGAATGCGCTTCAACAGCAACAAACAACATGTGATGAGCGACAACAGGCATCTCTTGACCAACAACAAAGCAACAACCAAGAGCAACTTAATACTATGATGGATCATTTTCAACAAGAGATTATGCATTTCATGGAAACGTAACAATATAGACCTACTGCATATAAAGATCCTGCAGGCACACTATTCAAGTTAACTCAAACAGGCACAATACAAGAGTACCAAACAGAATTTGAAAATTTATCTAGTAGAGTGACAGGCAAAACAAATGCAATGGCAGATGCATTGTCCAGATGTCCAGAAGGGGTTAATGAACCCCAATCACAACTAGCAGTCATAACGGGACCAACATGCAATCTAACAAGCATACTACAACAAGAAATCACAGAAGACCCCTACGCTATTACAGTCATCCAAGGGATGATTACAGAACCAAACAAATGGGGCGAATGGAGAATGCACAACAAAATATTACTACACAACTCAAGAATCTTCATTCCAGAGAATTCATCTCTGAAGAATAAAGTGTTGCATGAATTCCACGGTTCCTTTTTGGGAGGACATTCGGGAGTTCAAAACACATTCTTGTGCCTCAATAAAGTATTCACCTGGAAAGGAATGAAGGGAGATGTTAAGAATTTTGTAAAAAAATGTAAGGAGTGTTAGAAAATAAAACCACAAAATCACTCTCCATATGGCCTATTACAACCCATATCCCTTCCAGACACCATCTGGACAGATTTGACCTTGGATTTCATCACCCATTTACCTAACTCTAACAGGTTTTCTGTTATTTTTGTTATTGTTGATAGGTTATCTAAAGGAGTCCACTTCATACCTTTATTGGCACACTTTACTGCAGCCAAAGGTGCTAGAGCTTCCTGAAGTCGGTCTGAAAAATCCATGGCTTTCCAAAAACCATAATCTCAGATTGTGATCCAATCTTCTTAAGCAACTTCTGGAAGTCCCTATTCCAACTCCAAGGACCATCCCTACGGTACAACTCAACTTATCACCCACAAAGTGATGGGAAAACAAAAAGAGTAAACAGATGTCTGGAACAATACCTGAGGGCTTTCGTACACAATAATTCAAAAATGTGGTCCAACATTTTGAGTTTTGCTGAGTTTCACTTCAACACATCCTTCAAAAGATCTATAGGTTTCACACCATTTGAGGTCATGTTCAGCATAACTCCACCGAATTTGTTAACATACTGCTTGGGCGAAAGCAAACTGGAAGCCATTGACACAGATCTCACGACAAGAAACATAATCATGAATAGCTTATCACAAAACCTGCACAAAGCACAAACAACAATGAAAACATACAATGATATAAAAATAAAGGCTTGGGAATTTAAAGAAGGAGACCTGGTTTTGCTCCGTTTGCAACCATATCGGCAACAATCGGTTCAACGTAGAAGCTCCCAAAAACTCGCTCTGCGCTACTACGGTCCATTTGAGGTTCTACAAAGGATTGGAACAGTGGCTTACAAACTAAAGCTACCGGAATCTTCCAAGATACACCCGGTGATTCACAATTCGTTGTTAAAACCATTCATCTCTCCTACGAGATTCCAGATTCATCAGTTTCCTCAGTGTAAATACAATGAATATCCAATCTAATAAACCAAGAGGGGAGGGGTGAATTGGTTTATAAAACTTTTTGACTTTTCTTGCAAATTCAAACTCAGCGGAAGATTAACAATGGATCGTATCTTTAAACCAAACACATTTAATAATCAGAATTCTCTTTTCCAATCACTTAACTCTTATGCTGAAACAAAATCAGAATTGATTCACAATCCAATACCACAAGCAATTGAATGTAATGTAAATCAAAACACAATTACACACAAATTTATACTGGTTCACCTCTAACCACTTGAGGCTACATCCAGTTGTCTTCTAATCCAAACCAGATTAGAGTTCCACTAACAAGATTCAGTTCTTTACAAGCAATCAACCAAGTCTCTTTCACCCACCCTAGGCAAAATTCTAAATCTAACACTAAGATTTATCTAAAGACTTTAGAACCTGAGCACACCACTCAGTTCTACCCACTAGAAACACTATCTAGTAATGCTTTAAAGAATTCTAACTTGTTACATGGATAGTTTCAACACAAACTAAACAATACAAATAAAATCTCCCAAATAACAAAACTAAAGATTCAAGAAGGACATCACCTTAATCCTTTTGCAGCAGAAAAGGAATTATACGAAATTTAAAACCTGTGATGTTGAATGAACATGCAGTCTTGAATGATCTTGCAACAGATTAATGCATGAATGTTCACTTGAAAACTCCTTCTTTTACTATAGCTTCATGATTCTCTATTTGAAGAACAACCCAATTGAAAAAGACTCTTTCTTCACATTAAAGCACTCAGAGAATGTTAATACACTTTTGTAATGAAAGCTCTCGAATTATGTAACTCTCAGATTGTGAGTCAATGCATGCTATTTATAAAAAAACAGATTTAACAGACTGTAATCGATTATTTCGTCAATGTAATCGATTATTTTAACTAATGTAATCGATTAATTCGACAACTTAATCGATTAAAGTGTTCGTAGCAGTTCTGGAAAATAAGCATGATCAATGTAATCGATTATTTCATGATTTAATCGATTATTCCAGTGAGCTTCCCTTTTTGCTTCTGGCCTATTTAATCGATTACGATTACTTTGTAATCGATTAAATTACCTTCTGTATTACACAGGATTATGCAGAATGCTTATGTAATCGATTATTAACCTATGTAATCGATTATTCCAGTCTTAAAACATTTTATGCATATTTGAAACACTTCAATGCATTTCTAACTTAATGCATATGATTATTACTTTATACCTAAGCATGAATGCATGTTGATTTAGTTTTATTAGTAGCTGCAAAGGGATTTTTGGGTTATTCCTTTGAATGAACCATACTAAACAAACAAAATAAAAATTACAAAGCATGAATCAAATATCAAAATTCTTCTTCTTGAGATTCTTCAATCACTTGAATCTAACACTCAGCACTCAAAAGACAACAGACCGATTGAAAAGGTGGTGGGAATATTAGGAGAACGAGAGGTTTGGAAGAAAGGAAACAAAGTGGAAGAAGTACTGGTTCAATGGTTCAATAGCATGTCAGAAGATGCAACTTGGGAGGAGAAGCTTTCGGTCTTGGGTGACAAAGAAGGTACAAATAGAAATGATGACTCATCATCAATTCCAACTCATTCAAGGGACACGCAGATGAATCTAAGTGATTTGCAATCTCAACAAATCTCTATCCATGAGGACATGGATATTCCGCGTGGACGAGGGAATGTAGCGGACCAGATTGCTACCCAAAGGCCCATCCGTACCAAGAGGAGTCCAATACATCTTATAAACTACATCCAGTAATCTCAAACCAGTTGATTTGAATTTTCATTTTGTTATGTTAATTCAAAATTAGGATTAGTTATTATTTCCATTCTGTTATTTGAATTCAAACTTAGGATAAGTTATTATTTCCATTTTGTTATTTGAATTCAAAATTAGGATAAGTTGTTATTTTCATTCTGTTATTTGAATTCAAAATTAGGATTTTGTAAATCTTTAAAAGGATCAATTCATGGTTGAATGAGTATGAATGATTTGACAAATTATTTTCTCCCTCATTTCCCTACTCCTCATCCCTCTCCTCCTTTTGCCCTTACATAATGGGGATGTCTGTTTGTCTCTGTTGCGTGCTACTTTTCAAGAAAAACTATGTTTTAAACTAATGAGATGTTATATATTTGTTATTGGTGAATGAAATTGTGAAGGATGTTGTTGTTGTAATGATTGAAATTTTTGCGAAAAGTCTTAATTACGAAAGGGAGTTTGCCCAAAATTTTATATTTGTTTTTCTATTTTCTTATTTATTAAATTTTAATTGGGCATAAGAATTTGTCTTGTATATCATAGTTCTCCTCTTTAATTTAGAATTTTCCCTAAAATATCAGTCTCGTGATATTATGGATTGTGATTGTATGAGATTTGTGTTGTCTGAAGACCTTGGGAATGTGACTCTCAGACATGAATTTATATGTACATATGTGTGATGTGATTGCTTGTGATGATAATGATGTTGATGACATTGAAATAAGATGATGTTGATGATGATATTGAGATGAGATGATGTTGATGTTGATGATGACATTGAGATTGAGATGATATTGATGTTGATGATGACATTGAAATGAGACGATATTGATGTTGATGATGACGTTGAGATGATATGATGTTGATGTTAATGATGTCATTGTGATTAATGTATGTTGTATATGTATGTGGCAGTGCAATGACCATGGTGGATATCCCTGGAGAGGGAAGGGGGCTGCTGGTTTAATAATTTTAAGCATCCTTGGAGATGGAAGGGGATTGCTTAGAATTTTTAACTATTCGCGGTCAATACATTGATGGTGCCCATGTTTCATACTTCATAATTGCATGGAATAGTATAAACTTTGTTAATAAGTACCTGTGATTTTTCATGAGGAAAAATGCGGGTATTTGGGGGCATATCACTCGGTTTGGAACTCCCAAGAGACTAATGCTGATCACTATGGAGGGGCACTTGTACAACAGGGTGACTTCAATAGTTGCTACCTAGTTTTCCTAAGTGAGAGTGTCATGTGGACACGCTTAGGCTATTTCCTGATGAATGGTACCGCATTCCATTTGAGAGTTGAGTCAGGTGCATGTATCATTCTGAGCATAATTGATTTGAATTGTGGGAAAAGTTTATGACTAGTTTGTTGAGTGTATGTTGAACTGATTGATTATTGAGAATGATTGTGATTATCGTTATTGTTTTCTTGCTAATCATTGCCATTTGGTGTTTGTTGATCTTGTATAATAAACTCATCATTGCAATTTTGTACCATGTGGTTGGTACTTGTGATGATTGCGAACCTTCATTTGTGGGAGCATATGATTAGCAGTAGGTGATGTTGGAGGGAGATTCTTTTGTTGGAATCGTCAAGCCGATGTGATAAAGTTGAAATTTTTTTTGGAAGAGAGTTGTGTTTTGTTATCAACTCTTTCTTAATTGGTTTCTTGATTCTTTTTTATTGGGCATGTAAATCTCAGGCTTAGATACATGTAAAAAATTGAATTATGTTCTGACATGTGAATAATATGTAATGGTTTTAAATATACATATATGTATTTATTTACATATCTGTGCATTTTTTGTGAGTGTATTATCCCAAAAAATTTACCCTTGTTTTTATAATCAAATTAATGGAGTTTTCATTTAAAATTGAAAATACGCATTTAGAGTAGTGATATCGTAGTGATGAGACGAATCGTTACAAGTACCTTCTGGTGGCTGGGTTGCCATTTGTTTCTTAGTAGATCACCTAGGTTAGTGTCCCCTGTTTCTTGCTTTGTAGAAAACCTTATTCTCATTTGATTTACTACTTTGTACACAATGTTATGATTCATTATTCTCGTACATTAAGGATCCATATTGTTATTGAAAAATATTCTCTCTCTTGGTGTGTCTCAGTATATTTATTTTTTGTTTAAAAATAAGGATAAATATATTTGACACCCAAAATCATCTTCAACACTTGGTGTGGTAGACAAGAAAGAAAGAAAAATATACATATGATAGGTGATATGAAGTGAAACAAAGAGAGATATAAAAAAGTAAGAAGTGTTGATATGGTGTTTAGAATTAAGAGGTGTCCAAATATCATTATCCAAAAAATATTTGTATCAAAATCCTTACCTAGATTTCTACAAGTACCATAACACCATTTCACATTTTAAAGATCATATTCTTCCTTGCTTTGTTGATTTTGATTTTGCTGAAAACTGTGCGTGCAGGGTATGGCACATGTATTGTCACTTGGAAATTCATTTTAGCTTGGGTCTAAAGATGGCATGGGTTGTCTTAGATGGAAACATCTCAATAAGAGACTACTTACATTACCATTAGATTTTCCCAATTATTAACTTTTTTTCCTCAGAAGTGCATTCTTTTGTCGCATGAAAGTAAACCAATGATATCGGCAAGTTCCAACAAGATTCCAAAATAAAAGTTCAAGTGATTGACATTAGAAAGGGAAATTTTTTTCCTAACAATGGATTCCCAAGTCACTTCGGAAAGCACTTTGTGTAGGTGAAGTAGCAAAACAAGAAACTAACTTGAAAATGGTAAAAGGATTTGAAAAACTAGAAATAACAAAAAGTTGGTAAATTGCAAAAAGATAATAACTAAAAACAATTCAATTCAAATATTTATAGATAAACAGGTCGATCCACACAAATGGAAGTTCTATCACCAAAAATAGTTTCACCCATTACTCTGCCTTGCTCGTAAAGTTTAGGGATCATCTATCTTATTCGTTCCCTTTATCTTTGACCCCATCAATCCCTATCTCTTCACAAGTCAACAACCAATGGACTTTCCTAGCTAACTGGGCTTTAACCAATCTATGGTCCAATACTTAACCACAACTAGCATCCAAAATTCGTCGTCTCATATGCTTTCGACAACCAATAGATTCCTTGACAGAGCTCCTTATCCTTTAATTGTATTTAATGAAGTTAGCATTAGGCTTGATCATTCAACTATTTGGGTAATCACCATTTTTCAAAGTAAACTTCAAAGTTCTCATGTCATTTTCTACTCTAAATTCAACCATTTGCTTACCTCCCTCTAGAATAGGTTCCACTACAAGAAATTCCCCTATTTCTGATGGACTCTTTCTCACCACCTGCTTCCGTCTGAATTTTTCATTATTTCCGACAGGATCTTCCCATGAATTTTCAGTCCGTCGGAATTTTTTTTATACGGAATATCAAAAGGCCCAAGCCTAACTTACCACACAAAGTCTCTCTTTCATCAAAGCTTGTTGATGAAAGAGAACTGAGAGATTAATAGTGAAAAAATGGTGGTCTAATAACCTTTCTTGAGCTTAAGACACTTAGAGAGAGGCCTTTTCATCTGGTGATTTGGTAGCTGATTGATTATGTGAAGAGGTTACTCTTAGGGCATTGCTTGCCATCTCCTATTGATGTTGCTACAGATAGTTCTGATCAAAAGAATAATGACCCCAAGAAGATGCCCTTTTACTTATGGGAGATTTGGCCTCAAAAGGGGGTTTGTTTTCTTGAAACTTGAAATAGCTAATTGAAAGTTTTCCCCTCTTGACTTTGAACCACCCTGTATTTGGAAAGCCATGACAATTTTTTTATTTATTTTGATAATTCAGCTAAAAATCACCTAACATATTATCAAAGCTAGTTCATAAGAAATAATGAAATATTATCATGTTGTAGAACTAATAAATATGAATAGGGTAAATAAAAAATAGATGAAATTAAAAAATGAGCATCCCCATTAGAATGCATAGTATCATGTATAGTGGTAAGAGAAGTTTTACTTTGTAATGTTAATATATGTTTGTGACATGTTTATCATTGTATCTATTGGAAAAAAAAATCATGTCTCACATCGACTAAAGATAGTACCAAGAGAAAATGTTGTTAAAGGATGTGGGGGATGTGTTGTTAACCATTGAGATATAAGGCTAGTTAACAGAATCTATAATAAAATTGGGAAACTAAGGGAAACAAGGTGAAATCATAGTCCTAAGCTTTCTAATCTGAACGTTTTCGAACCAAACTTTTTTTTATTGTTCTTATTCTAATTTTTATAATATAATTGAACAACATTTTCTCAAATTTGGTGATTATCTTGAATTGTTTAGTTTTTCACAAAATTGAATTATTTCAGAAACTTCTTGAATCCTTTGGGTACGACATTCAAACCTAGGTCCATTGCAATTATCGCGTAGGATACGCTTTCCCTTAACAAACATATTTTACGCATCACAATGTCTACAAAAGGAAGTAATGCAAGAGGTTAAAATGATGCCACACATTATCTCCCTAGAATCTAGGGTACTGGTTAGTTAAGATTAAGAACAACTACAGCCTTGTAACCATTTTTTAAATTATAAATAGGATAAAACACAATGTAATGAGGGTCCAACTCTAGAATCAATACATATTTACCTTCGTAGTCCAAATTTAGAATTTCATTTACTTTTCAACACTTTACATTAGTTGTTTATTGCATTCTTTTTTTACAATTCTCGTAGGGATAGCCTAACATAAAAATCTTAACTTCACAATGCTGAAAAATTCTTGAGTGGATGAAGAACTCAATCAAAGAATCTAGTCCCTTCCTTGAATCAACCACTTAAGTAGGAATTGATCGATGTTAGGTCATTGAAATGATGGTTGAATGAATTTTATACCAATAAAGATCAAAATCAAAACTTGCTTATTTCATGAAAATTAAAAACATTTTAACCGTTGAAAAAATATCTGGTGTTCCCTTTCTTAATTAAGTGTCTCATGACTCGTGTCTTCTATTTATAAGAACAGTGGCCAATGTGCCACTTTTACAAAATTTATATCCCTGAATGCCACGCCGTCCTTATTATTTCCCAAAGTGCAACGTCCCCAAATTCACTGGCAATAGAAGCAAAATACAGCTGCTGAGTTGGCGCCTCCCTATTGGCCACGTAATTCGCTACAATGGCCAGCGAATTACGTGTGTAAGTGCCACATGTCAGCTTGTCCTATTTCGCTGACACCCCCTGCAAATTACGTGACATACAACACGTGTCAGCTCCCTATCAAAACGCTGACACCCCTTGACAAAGCATGACACGTGGTAAGCTTGAGGCCCAATGTGTATAAACTTCGAACGGCCATAACTTTTGACTGGAATGTCCGATGGAGGTGTACGATTTGTTAAAATGCTCAAAATTCAGTCCTCTAGCCCTAGGGAAATCCCAAAGGGATTTGGTCAAATATTTTTTCCCAAAAAACGCCTCTAAGTGCCTCAAAATTAGGATTTAGGATTCAATCGTCTAAAAATTTCCAAATTGTCTACTTTTTTAATTATTTAATTAGTTAATTTAATGCAATTTTATATTTTTTTATTACTTCTCTCAATTACGATCGTTTTTATAATAACCAAGGCTAAATAAATAAAAGAAAAAGAAAGAAAAGTTTAAATTTACTATATTCCGTCATAAAAAGCGTTAGCGACGGCCAGTTGCTGGCGCGATTAGCGAGGGGGTTAGCGCGGTTAGCGCTAGAAGTGCGCCAGAAAGCCTATTTTTCTAGAATCTGGCGCGACTAGTGCCAGGAACACGTCCAGACTCGGGATTTTGGCGCGACTAGCGCCAGAATGGCGCCAGTAGCGCGGAGACGTGGACTGGGGGCCTATAAAAGGCCATTTTTCGCGTTTTGGGACAGCAAAAACGTTCCTTCTTCTTCCTCCCGCTGATTTCTGCCATTAATGAAGTAGGAAGCTTCATATCTACTCCATTCTTCATCTTAACACTTTCCACCCAACTAGAAAGTTGATTAGAACTCCTCCATGAGCTAGATTCTAGCTTTAGTTTCTCGAGAAAACCATCAATCGGAGAGATCCCGTTCTCTAGGGAACTTTGCAAAACTAAGATTTGGAAGGGGAAGAAGGCGATTCAAGGACGCTAAAGCTTGGAAGTGATCCTCCAGCCTTCCTCGACAGTTTAGAGGTAAGAAACTCAAGTTTTACCATTGATTTGTGAAATTGTTCTTGGGATGAATAGTGACCCATTTGTGTTAGGGTTGGAATTAGGCTTGGAGTCTTTAGAAAAGTATGCTCAGGAGGTTGTTCTGATGAATATTGAACTTTGAATCATGACTATTGATGAAGTTTGGTTTTGACTCTGAGATATGTATGAGTAGGAAGAATGTTGGTTAAATGGAGGGTATTATGATATGTATGAGTCTAGGTACTTTTACAAAATATGTTCAGGGGACCATGTAAACGGTGAAAGAGTGTTGAACTAACCATTTTGATGAACTTCATAATCATTGAAATATGGTCTGGTTAGGGCATGGAATTGGTTTATGCAAAGTCTTGGTGAGACTCTAGTGCCTTGGTTAGGCTGAGATAGATCCTGTTGAGGATCTGTGAGTCGCCTATAAGGTGGTTAGTTCTAATAACTTTAAGATAGAAGACAAAGAGGTTTAAATGGAAAGGAATTGCTTTTCTTTTCTTCTAGACGGTTGAGGACCGTTGATGATTCTTGCTTGTGTGTGTCTTTGTCTTTGTATAGGGCGTGACACCAAGGGTGTCAGTGGCGGAGACCATGGTCCAGGGATTAAACAACAGAGCACTGCATTGCCAGGTAAGCTCTTTGTTCTTGGGAGTGTTTCCCATTGACTATGTTCCACCATACTCCGAGGGAGTGATGATTATTGTATGTCATGATGCATGTGTATTGAAATTGTGTGTTACTGCTTTGATTGAGGACATGTATATGATATACACTGTGATGATGTGTTCTGTCTTTGTTGAGGTTCTTTGGCCAGTAGAATAGATTAGATATGACGTAAATCCTGAGTGAATGAGAGCCCTCTAGTGGATGATCTTCCTCAGGTAGTGTTTGAGAATCCTAAGTGAATGAGAGGCTTTCAGTGGATGATCTTTGTAACGCCCCGTATGCATCCAGTGTATTAACATTGATTTATGGTCATTAAGCGCAGCAATTATCACAGATAATTAATTCGGAAGCGATAAACAAAATGACGTCATCAACCGTCATTAACAACACCCACTGTACATCATATATGGTGAAATATCAAAATATACATCCTCTGTACACAAATGTACATATAATCCCCTCAGGGTACAAAACCACAAAACAATAGGCATAAATAACAAAAGAATGGAGCCAACATGCTCTCATCAACTATGCTTAGGGTTTATATACAATCTATCCCTGCATGGGCCACTTGCCCTTTGATCTCTCAGCTTCTCCCTGCGTCTCACCTGCAAACATAATCCCCACACACGGGGTGAGATAAAAATCTCAGTAAATTCAGGGTCCTTGGAGGTCTTTCCTCCCCCTGGTTCACTTCTACATGCATAATATATCAAAATTGGCATTACAACTAGCCATCACAACTCTCAAGCCCTAACAACACATATACATATGTCTCAAGGGTTTATCAATACCCTTTCCATAACATACATCATCATCATTTAGCCATCACGACCCTCAACAGTTCACAACACATTAAAACACAACCATATGTACATGGCACATCTGTATCTATATCATTTATCAATTCCTGAGGAAGCTACATCCATCTATATGGACACTTTTCTCATCACACAGGACTTCCTATCCTTGCCTGAGGAAGCTATATCCATCTATATCACATGGCCATCACGGCTCACCTAACATCTCATCACACAGAGACAAAATGTGTGTATATATATATATATATAACTTAAGGGATAATCACCTGTAAATACAATGAATACCTAATCTAATAAACCAAGAGGGGGGGTGAATTGGTTTTTTTACACTTTCTTAAAACTTTCTTGAAAATTAAACTCAGCGGAAGAAATACTTTGGATCGTATCTTAAATCAAAACATTTTTCACAAGCAAATTTTCAATTCCAATCACTTAACTCTTGTGCTGTAACAAAGTATAAGTTGATTCGCAAAATAATACCACAAGCAATTGAATGTAATGTAAATCAAAACACAATTACACACAAATTTATACTAGTTCACCTCTAACCACTTGAGGCTACATCCAGTTGTCTTCTAATCCAAACTAGATTAGAGTTTCACTAACAAGATTCAGTTCTTTACAAGCAATCAGTCAAGTCTCTTTCACCCACCCTAGGTAAAATTTTAAATCTAACCCCAAGATTTATCTAAAGACTTAAAACCTGAGCACACCACTCAGTTCTCCCCACTAGAAACTAGTTATGCTTTAAAGAATTCTAACTTGTTACATGGAAAATTACAACACAAACTGTAAAATACAAAACTAAAATTAACAAAGAGTTAAGCTTGAGGTTCAAGAAGGATATCACCTTAACTTCCTTTTGCAGATTAAAGGATTTCAAACGAAATTGATAACCTGGTGATGAATGCAATGCCTTCTTGAATGATCTTTTTGAACCTTTAATGCATGAATGATATCTAATCATTTCCTTCTTCTATTCAAACTTCATGATTCTCACCCATATGAACAACACAAATCAAAACGACTCTTTTAAAAGCTTTTTAGCACTCAGAGAATATCAACACACTTGTGTGAAATAATGGCTTTCGAAATCTGTCTCTTAAACTCAGAGTCAAAGTATGTCTATTTATAAAAAAACAAATATAACAAACTGTAATCGATTATTTCGCTCATGTAATCGATTAATTTAACTCATGTAATCGATTAATTCGATTATTTAATCGATTAAACTGTTCATACCATTTCTGGAAAATATGAACGAACAAAGTAATCGATTATTTACTAATGTAATCGATTACGCCAGGTCAATATGTTTGAATCACAAGCAGAGGTAATCGATTATTTGGTATGTTAATCGATTACGCCAGAAGGATGCATTTTGTACTCTAAGCACATTTAATCGATTACGATTACTTGGTAATCGATTAAACCAGTTCAAGGTCTTAACAGGATTATGCAGATGCCTTATGTAATTGTCGCGCGATTTATGCGAATATGTTTACGGCAAGTGCACCGATCGTTTAACAAGTAATAAAGTGTAAGTAAAGTATCGTCTCCACAGGGATTGGAAAGATTTCGCAATAATTATACAGATTATGATTGAACAAGAAACAGAAAAAGTATGCAACAGTAGTTGAATGATTGTGTTGAATTGAGAAAGAAAATTGAAC
>CM023943.1:9207489-9232948 GCA_013407115.1 Glycine latifolia
ATTTTATGCAAGTTTTAAACTCATCACTGTATTTCTATATGAGTGTGTATAATCAAGTGATTCTAATCCTAAGAATGAATGCATGCTTGTATGTTTTATTTAATAGCTGCAAAGGATTATTAGATCATACCCTTAATGAACCAAGCTTTAAACAAAAATGAAATTTTACAAATGCCATCAAATGATTAGGCATTAATCAAATATCAAAACACTTCTTGTCTTCTTCTGATTCTTCAAACACTTGAAGCTAACAATCTCCCCCTTTTTTATGTTTGAGCATGCCAAATACTTTATTAATGAAACATACTCCTTGATATCCATGAGAAATTGTTTGTCCTGAAAATTCTTCAGCTTTTGCAAAAGATCAAGTGTTATCATATCTTTGATTCATAAGAAATCATACAAGAATGTATTTATCTTATTCATACTCCCCCTAAATGTAATCAGTAAGCATTCTCTCAGGTTTTATCTCAGAACACCCTCGGACAGATATGGCACTTCCAAGAGATGCTCATCTACAATCAGGCGCATACTCTCAGGTTTTATCACACATTACTTATTGACCACTTAGAGTTGTTCCATATAACTTTGGCTCTAAGGGAAATCCATATCTAATCCATTCTACTGGCCAGAGAATTCTCTACAAACACAAGATACTATCACCGCATATACCTCATAGAGGTTCTCACTAACACAGTACACTATCCTAGTGTATATCTCATTCAACATCATCTCAATCGCCCACAATATATCATTTACTCAGATGTCTACACATATATGCATCATATACATACCTCAATCACAATCAGTGACATTCAATTCCAATATTCATGCAACATGTTATTTAATAACCAATACTCCCTCGGAGTATGGTGGAACACAAAGGAAGGGAATCACTCCCAAGAACAAGGAGCTTACCTGCTCTCAGCATTGTACCGGCTCTCCCGGATCCGTGGTCACCACCACCAGTGATGTCAGAATCATGCCCTACACAAGAGCATGTAAACATCAATAATGATCCTCAACCGTTAGAATGACAAAACAAGGCTAATCCTTTTCATTTAACCTCTCTGTTTCTATCTTAAGGTTATCATAACTCATCACCTTACAGGCGACTCATAGATCCTTAACAGGATCTGTCTCAGTCTAATCAAGGCACTAGAGTCCCTCTAAGGCTCGATATAAACTAGTTCAAAACATATATCCGCTTAATCTTTCAATAAGCCAAGTAAAATATCAATACTGGTCAAGTTTATCAGAACGGCTATTTCAACACATTTTCACTGTTTATTTAGCCTCCTGAACATCTTTTGTAAAGGTACCTAGGCTCAAACTCATCATTATATCAACATTCTTACTACTCATACAGATGTCAGAGTCAAAACTAAACTTTATCAATAGTCATGATTCAAGGCTAAAACTTCATCAGAACAACCTCCTGAGCATACTTTTCAACAGAATCCAAGCCTAATTTCGACTCCAACTGGCTCATTTATTCAAAATTCATCAAAACTCATCAAGAATCTTCTTTCAGAAATAACCGGTTAAAGCTCGAGTTTCTTACCTCTAAACAGTCGAGGAAGGTTAGAGGATAGCTTTTCCAAGCTTGAACACTTCTGAAATGACTCATTTCTTCTCAAAATCCAAGCTCTGAGGATATTCCCTAGAGAACGGGATTTCTCCAATTGGCTATCTTTTTGAGAGATTGAAACTAGGATCTAGCTCATCTCGAGGTTTTAATCGATTTCCTATTTGGTTATCAAGTGTTTAGGTCAAAGGATAAGCGGGTATGAAGCTCTCCAACTCAACAATGGAGGAAAAATGGCTTAAGGAAGGGAAAAACTGATTTTGGCCCCCCCAAAATTCGTAAAAAACCTTTATATAGGGTGCCTGCCCGAGATTTGGCGCTCCAGGCGCCATTTTCACGCCTCCAGCGCCAAATTCCAGTGAAAAATGGCCTTCTGGCCATTTCTGGTGCTCCAGGCGCCAAATTCCAGAGAAAAATGGCCTTCTGACCGTCGCTAAATCCGTCGCTAACACTTTTTGTGATGGAATATAGTTAAATTTAAATTTTTCTTTCTTTTTCTTTTATTTATTTAGCCTTGGTTATTATAATCTTCCTCAGGCAGTGGTTGAGAGTCCTGAATGAATGAGAGCCCTTCAGTGGATGATCTTCCTCAGGTAGTATGTGATGAGAGTCTTGAGTGAATGAGAGCCCTTCAGTGGATGATCTTCCTCAGGCAGTGTGTGGAAGTCCTGAGTGAATGAGTGTCCTTCAGTGGATGATCTTCCTCAGACAGTGTGTGGAAGTCCTGAGTGAATGAATGCCCTTCAATGGATGATCTTCCTAAGGCCAGGTTATATATGTTGTATCTCTAAGAGAATGTGCCATGAGTGGATGAAATTCTCTTAAAAAAGTCATATATGTATGAGTAAAGTCCTGAGTGGATTTTCCTCAGGCAATGATACATATAGCTATATTTATATGTTGTTTTGTGTTGCATTCCTGATGTTGGTGGTGTCCAACGGAATGACATCGGTGTAATGATATACCTGTGATCTGTTTATAAGAGCCGTGATGGCGAGTTAGTGTGTGGATAATTTTAATACCATATATAATGGAAGTGAACCAGGGGGAGGAAAGACCTCTAAGAACCCTGAGTTTACTGAGATTTTTATCTCACCCCTATTGGGGATGTTGTTTTACAGGTGATACATCTGACAGAAATGATGGATCCCAGGGCGGAAGGCCCCACTAGAGACAACCACTATGTAGCTGCTTGGCAGTATTTTGAGAGCTCCATGGCTCTTTGTTCATGTATTTGACACTGTTTTGTACCCCTGTGAGGGAAGATGTGTGTGCATATATTTTGTATCCTGTATGGATTATGATATACATATTAGATATATGTATATCTCATATTATGTACATGTGGTTTATTCTCCTGATATATATGTATAGACATTGTTGATGTATCTGCCGTTCTTTATGTTATTTGGATCGATGAGGCTAGCTATAGAGTATTGGAATTCGTATATTTAATTTAAGGTTACGTATCATACATAATGAATCGAGAAATATGGTTTTGAAAGGAAAAAACTTCCGTTGTTTTAAATCTTAGGTTTTAATTAAATTAATTTACTGCGTTAATCTGATTAAGTAATTGTTAATACACTGGATGCATATGGGGTGTTACAGTTTTAACATAAAATATGCCTCCATCGAACATTCCTAATAAAAAATATCACGATTCGAAGTTTATATGCACTATCAATTTTACAAGCGAGGGAGGGTTAAAGGAGAGGGGGGTTTATATAGTGGTGGGCCAGTTGTACCTAATTCGCTGGGCCCACTAGCGAACTACCTATTTCGCTGCTGCTTCTTGCGAAATTTGCCACCTGTGCTGATCGCTCTGCCTGTCCAATAGAAGCATGCCACGTCACACCACGTACTTCGCCCACGTGCCAGCTAAATATGCCGCGTGGCATTTTGGAAAATTGTTTGCTGGGTGTGGGTGTGGTATTCTGGACAATTTTTTTTTTAATTGTGACACTTTAGCCACTGTTCCACTATTTATATGGGTGTGAGGCCTTTATGTGGTAATGATAATTTCCACTATTCATCCAAGAGTACGTAAAAATATACGATAACTGATGGAGTGGTTTCCCTTCCACTTGGGGAAGATGGGAACATACAAAATTCATTTTTCAAAGGGATAGTCAATTATTGTATTAAAAAATAAAAAAGTGATAGTCATTTAGTCAAGCCACCATTTTCTTTTTCTCCGACGGCCAGTCCCATTGAAAGACCCTAATTCTATAGCTAATCACACAATATGTCCCCCCGATTGTGAAACTTCTTTTAACAATTTGAATACCCAAACTTACACTAATTCCTTAAGCAGACATTAACATCCCTGTTAAGTGTTAACTACAAGAAAGAGATGCATTAATTGTCTAACAAAATCATTATTTAAGACAAACTTACTTAATATTTTGTCCCCACATAATCCTTGTAAACAGTGAGTAGAGTTCTGGACTTCTGGCCCACTCAACTGCACTATGCAGGCTAGCGCAAGATTAGTGAGATTTAAAATAATTTTTTAAAAAGTATTTTAAATATGATAGACATTTTTACTAATTTATGTAACATTTTTATCAATATATAAGACTTTATTTATTTTATAAATATTAATAAACATTTTTTTTATTAATGAACATAAGACCTAAGTTTTAGTTATTTTAACCTTAAAAGATAAAAATTTAGCACTCCATGTGTCCTTTGTTTAACCGGTACAAAGAATATTCCCACTTGTACACTGCTGCTACCATCTGTTGTGTCTCCCACTTCTTCCATAAAAAAAGCCGGTAAGAATTCACTCTCACGTCTCCCTCTCCTTTGTCTCATTTTTGACTTTCAGAGACATTTAATGCAGTTAGGTTGCAGACAAAAAGCTCTAACGTCCATATCCATTCTACCATGCTCACAATTTTATAGCTATACGGCTATGCCACTATCTGATCAATGCTGATTCATTTGTTTTGTTCCCTGTGCATTTGTTGAATTTGATTCTTTTTGTGTTGCCTTGGTCAGAGGATAGAATCAGTATATGAAAGTTTTTCTTTTATTTATTTTTTTCTTAAAATATATATAAGTTTCATGAACAAATTTTATGTTGAATTTTTAGTAAATTTTTTATTTGTTCTGAGTATATGATATATTAAAACTTTTGATTTGAATTTTTGTTGATAGTCAAGTTAAGTAATGATATGATATTATCATAATTTTTAATCATATTAGGAAAAATAATTTATAAGAAAACACGTTCTCCCTTAAATATGATAAAAGATTCAAAATAAAAATTTTAATATATTAATATATTAAGGACTCTAAACGATGAAAAAATTTATGAGACCAAATTTTGATCATTTATCGTTCACTTTAAACATATTTAAGCCTCTTTTTTTTCTTCTCTCGTGTGAGTGCTCTGGACTCGTCTTCCTAGTATTTCATTTCCGTATCATTGATTCCGCTCCAACATATCCAATTTACTCAAATTCAGTAATGGCTATGCAGGTACAATCTTCCTCTCTCTTTCTCCACCTTTCCCTCGCTCTCACTCACTTGCAAAGTTGCATGGAAAGATTGATGCTATTTCACATACTATAATGCTTTCATAAAGCCATTTCTTTTAAATCATTGAAGAGTTTTGGTTATACGAACAAACAGCAACAAATTTCTATGCTTTATATAGATCATAGTTCATAAAATGTTATTCTGTTCGGTTAAAGATTAAGTTTTCAGAGATATTATTTATCAATTATCATAATTTTTTTCTTAATATAACTCTTTCAATGTCCTTTTTGTCTGCTCCTCCTTTTTTTATAATACTCAAAACAGTGATATATTCTCCTTGATAGTGCTTCGGGTGACCTTATTTGGTTATAACAAAAATAATTTTATCATTTTCTCTGTCTTTGTGTTTTTATATGTACCCTTTGAGTGGTTTTGGTGTTGATGCAGGAAGAAGGGTGGCCTTTGGGTTTGAGACTATTCAATGGAAGAATTGGGTTACCAAGAAATGGTGATTTCTCTGGATCAGTCTCCTTCAGCACCCGTTCAACTGATTCTTCCTCAGATCTTGACACACGTGTAAGTAATTTTCTTTCAACTAATGTATAATGGTGAATAATGGCGCACCAACTTTGTTTTTTTCTCTGTATTTCTCATAGATAGAGTGAGTGACTGTTGAAATGTTTTGTGACTGTCATTTGCCTTTTTTAATTAGTATCAATTCAAGAAAATGGGTTGGTGATTGGATCTACCATGCTTATTTTCTGATCGTGAAAAGTGAAAACCCTCTAACAGGACATGCCTTATATATGTTTGAATATTTATGAGTTTAATATTTACACATTGAAGACAATGGTTTTACACATTCAATTACAAATCATTAATTGAATTATTTTAAGATAATTATTTTAAAAAACACAGTGGATTGCGATTGAATGATTTTGTAAAAATGTGTAGTCATTTTTCTCTATTTTTATACTTAATTATAAAGATAGTAATAATGAGGAAGAAAAAGGAAAAAACAAATTAAAGGTACTTCATGTTTTCTCTCCTGCTGGTTTGAACCAAGGCTTGACTATGTACTTTGTATTGTGATTATTTCGCTCATTCATGAAGATGGGACTATTCTTAACTTTTGAATCAGTCCAAACAAGAACTGAACAGGAAAAGGAAATTTCATGTAAAAACACACACCCATAAAGCAAATCTATTTTCTTGTCGTTCTCTTTTGGATTCTCAATCTCTTTTGTATTACCATTGCTACTTGGTTCCCATGGGATCCAGAGCATGGCCTTGCCCTGGCACATCATTCTTTAAGACAAGATGGCATTGATTTTATTTGTCATTTTCTTTTAAGACAAGTTAGCCATATTGAGGTATAGCTCAATTGAAATAATGGTTGATTCGTTCAAATTTATGTCTTCTATTGAAAGGATTTTGAAAAATTTATTTAATTAGTAGAAAGCAGGACTCTAAGTGTGAGAAAGGAGAAATCATATCCTAAACAGTAAACACAAATAAAAAACATAACATCTCATGAAGACGTACATTTGCCATAGACTCATTAGAAAAAATGTAAATTTCTAATATAATAATTGCACAAATGTAATTTCAAGTTTTCAACAGAAATTTTAGATTAGATTATGCATGTTCATAGCAATTTTCATGAGTCATTTTGCTAACTCAATATGGCTCGGTTTAGTCCACTGGATCATTCTTCCACGACAAGAGCATCACTCTTGGCAGCCTTATTGGTATTTCTAGCTTCCTAGAACTCTCAAGGAGATCAACCAGGGGAAGAATATTAGTGGAACCCTCAAAGGACAACAAAAAGAATCACAAGCTGAGGCCTTGGTTGTTCTCACTTTGTTCAATGTTAACTACTGATGCAGTGAGTGTGAATGTTACCCCCTCTCTTGGTCACTATCTTGTGGCAGAGAGAAGAGCTGCAAGTACTCACAGAAGGAATAATAAATGTTCAACCATTTATGGACCTAATGATTTCTCCCAAGTTCAGGAGTCCAACTCGCTATTTGTTGGTGGCCAAGGTGCTGCTCATAGTTCATCAACTTCATTAGGTGAAGATTGTGGAAGAGAGTCAAATAAAGCATTGGAGCAAAGCAATGGATATGCAGCACCAATTATTTGTTGCTTGTGCAGATAAATCAACAAATGATGATGACCCTTTGTTACTGTCCTGTATATTTCATTCCAAGGATCTTGAAGTTCTTTAACTGTTGCTTCACAATCTCAAATTTTCTCTCTTGTTTGTTCACTAATTTTCAAGGACTTTGAATATATTTTACACTCATACTAAATCTGCACGCTATACCAAGGGGGCCTAGTTAAGTTGTGAATATAAGGATGACTCAAGATAAAGTAATTAAAGCTTATTAGTTTACAAGAAAAAAATATTCATAAGAAAAAAATATTTGCTATTAGTATTTATAAAGTAAAAAATGTTTCATATGTTGATAAAAAGGATACGTATGTTAGTAAAAATGTCCAAAATATTTAAAGGGAAATTTTTTTTTTAAAATTTACTTTATACTTCGCTTATCGTTGTGTCGGCTTGGGAAACGTTCCTTTGGTCAAAATAGAGCCTTGTAACTGAGACGAATGGGGTAAATCAACTTGGTAACCCTGATAACTGCTCAACAATCACCACTTGGTGCGGCTATGTGCCTTTGATGGGCAAGGAGCCCTTTCTTCGAGAATGATGATGATGATTGCGACGTGGATGTCAGTACCTTGTGAAGGGTATACAAGCTCCCATCACTTTCCAGTAATCCTTGATGAACATGCGAATCCATATGTCTGATTAAAGTTTAAGGTTGAGTCTTATACTTAGGTCAAACACTAGGTTTGCCCCCATTGATTATTGTTTGTGTGTTTAGTTTATTAAGATTGATGAATGAATGAGGCTTGTGAGAACCTCAATCCTTTATTTTTTATTCCTTTTGTATGTGTTCACGGATCGAGTAGATCGAGATGTTCCATGGGATGGGGAACATTAATGATATTGCCTATAACCCCCTATGACATTGGGGATACGATGCCTAAGAGTTTCTTGACTTATCAAAGGCACAAGACCTTTTTACTTTCTTTCCATAATACCAGGAGTATGGCTCCCCATGGAGAAGCTTACTTTACCTTTGACTCTGAGGGAATTGGCTTCATAAGCTAAGTTAGTCATAGCATCAGCGCACATATTTCCTTCTCTAAAAACATGCAGAAGGTTGACTTCCCAATTTCCTGCAATGAGATCGAGAAAAGGAAGAATCTACTTGAAGCTCCACCCTATAGATAGCTCTATCTTTAGCAAGTTTCAGTCCCCATAATTCCGCAATAAAGGCAAGAGCTTTGCCAATCCTCTTAGAGAAACCTCCAATCCAATTGCCAAGATGATCTCTCAAATGCCTCCGCAAGCTGCACCTTTAGAGACTCCTTTAGAAGCTCCATAGTGTATTTAGATGATCGACTTTGATGACGAAGATGACATGGACTCAGAAGACTCTCAGTGAGGACCTCTAACGATTATGCTGACTTTTTGGGAGACTTAATGTTGTTTTGGTAGGTCTAGGTGAGTAGTTAGGCAAACCTCATTTACTTGTAAATTTCTGGATGACTGTACTTTTGATGTACTTTTCCTTTATGTACTACGGATAATTGTACTCCTCAACATATGTATTTTATATATGGATGATGTATGTCTTTATAAATGTTTTTATAAAGTTTTAAACGATTGACAAAGTTTAATACAATATTTTATTCAAGCCAAGTGTAAAAAAAATCTCACTTCATCAACTTAATAAACAACTAATTAAACAAATTAGTGTAGTGGATGTTACACTGGCCAGCATACATTCTTACCCATTTTAAAGTCATTTTTATTCTTTTTTCTTAAACCCTCTTGTTTTTGTAATTACACTGGACTAAATCATTGAATTTTAATTAAAACAAAGTTTCTCGTGAAACAAAGGGGTTAACTCAAGAAAATTAAAAATCCCATCCATAACATGAATTGACAAGACTTATTTAAGCTCACAATACTAGAAATATGTTTCATAACAATTCAAAATGCTATATTTCACGTTGCAAGTTGCATTGACTCCTATTGACACTGTTTCGGCCTAAAACTCTCAGAATCTAATAGTTTCACTAATAGTTTTTCTAGCTCTTTTGATTGTAACGTAGGTTTAACTACAATTGCATTTCCATAAACTGCACAAGGGTCTTTTTCCAAAACAGGATTCCCAATACACCAACCTCCAGGTGTAAAGTGACCATCAGATCTTCTCAAGAGTTCCTTGTCAATTTTGTTAAGAACTGGATCATCCTTGGTAAACTTTCGAGCAAACGGTGCACCACTATGGACCATGTCATAAAAAATGCTCCAATTTCAAGAAAACCGGGTTATCCCACCTTATGTAACCTTAATCATGATTAATGGTCGTGTTTTGATAGTCCTTATGATTGCAAATGACCGTATGAAAGTAACCTCAGGGGATGAAAGAAAATTTGTGTAATACATAAGGAGAGTTCGAGGAAGATTGTCCCAACCCCAAACACAAAGCTCAAGAAATAATTGACAGGACAACCCATGCAGACCCTGGATGGAAGCCACAAAATACCGTTAGGTTAAACAAGTAACATTTGTTTAGACTTTAGACAAATTTCTCAATAAATACTGATAGAAGTAAAAAATAATTAAATTTCTTCCATAAGTTAAATACAACTTATGAACTTTAATTTTATAAGAGCTCTCTTAACTTCTTAACAATGCATGAGTTTAGTGATCATGCACTATACAGTTATCAATCACAATTTATTGTTGATAAAACTTTAAAATATTTATCTTAAAAATTAATAAATTTATCATAACTGTTGAGTTGTGATTGGATAAGGCTATAAAACTATTTACACTATCACTATATAATTCTTTTTCTTTGAGTTAATTTCAATATATAAAGAAGAAACTTAATTTATTTTACTTTATTATTTTTTCTCCTGTAAGTGTTTATTAAATTGGATATATTACTATTTTACATAATTCATTTTTTCCTTCATTCTTTTATCCTTCTTCTTTTTAACTTTTTTTTATCTATTATTGAATTCATCTATTACCGACTCCAATTAACTTGAGTTAAAGGTATTGTTAATATTGATGTTGATAAGTGTTCATTAATAACTTTATACAAATACCTACGAAGCATTAAAAAATTTATATGTAAGTGATGACTACAGAGGAAGACGGCCAAAAATGATGTGTGTCAAAAAGGCCAAAAATCTATATGTTGTCTGTCGGTCAACTCCTTGTTGAACACCAAAAATTGTAGTTTTTGTTCCTCATTAACTATGGTGTACATACCATGTTTACTATGCTATACAAAAAGCTCTATGAGACAAACATAATTTTCAAAACAATAACAAGACTGGGATGTTTCAAAAAATGTAGCTATGAGCCAGCCAAACAGAGAACTCCATGGCAATCTTCTAATTAAAATTATTTATTTAAGGAATATGTACCCTCTGAAACAAAAAACTATTGAGACATTTGAAAGTCTTAATTTGATAGCAGTGTTGTGGATCAAAATGTATAGCAATACAAATGATGTTGTTGCTATGCAAACTCGAAACTTGTGTGTTTGAACTCTTAGCCTCCCTATTGGCTATCAAGTAAATTTACTTGGGGCCAATTTATTTTTTTAGAACACCGAAAAGGACTTCATTTATTTGGTCAATTAAATGGCTGAGTGCTTTGAGTGTAACTTCATACACCATTATATTTTCTTCTACACTATTACATGAACAATGCATTTCTGAATTTACCCCTGTGTATTAAATTTAAAAAACTTCTCATTTTCTCTTCTCCCTCCTCCACTTCTCTGCTTCTTCGTATTCGTTTGCGCTCCTCCGTGCTTGGTGCTTGGTGATTCCCTCATTGAATCGTTGGTTCTGCATCTGGTACGTCGTGGTGTGTGTTGCGTGGTGGTGTGGTCTGCGGTTGGTGGCGGCGCTGGTGTGAGGTGAGTGTTGTTGATTTTGGCTCGTGACAGGTTAAAGGGCTTCATACAGATTCAATGATCCGTGAAGGTAATACAGATTGGTCAATCCGTATGGGATATACGGATCAGGAAATCCGTATATCCCATACGGATTGACCAATCTGTATTAGCCAATTTTTTTTAAAAAAAATGCTTTTACAATAATTAGGAACATGATTTATGAATTGTTTTCCAAATATTGATGATTATAAGCTTTTTAAATAATTAGGAACATGATTTTTCAATTGTTATCCATATATTGATGATGATATGCTATTGATTGGGTGTGCTTCTTTACATGTGATTTTCAACAACAAATAACTCGCAAATATAAACACTATGGTTGTGAGTACGCTTGTCAATGAAACTTGGTTGGTGACTATGCTTGTGAATCAAAGTTGTCTAACCTGGTATGAGATGCTTTTGTTAGAATTGAACTTTATAGGTGACTATGGTTGTGAATCAAAGTTGTCTAACCCGGTATAGGATGCTTTTGTTAGAATTGGACTTTATAGGTAACTTTGCTTGTGAATCAAAGTTGTCTAACCCAGTATGAGATGTTTTTCTTATAATTAGACTTTATAGGTGACTATGCTTGTGAATCAAAGTTGTCTAACCCGGTATGGGATGCTTTTGTTAGAATTGGACTTTATAGGTGACTATGCTTGTGAATCAAAGTTGTCTAACCCGGTATGGGATGCTT
This sequence comes from Glycine latifolia, assembly GCA_013407115.1. Taxonomy (NCBI): domain Eukaryota; kingdom Viridiplantae; phylum Streptophyta; class Magnoliopsida; order Fabales; family Fabaceae; genus Glycine; species Glycine latifolia. The sequence goes on from CM023943.1 coordinate 9,219,314, forward strand.
TTCTTATAATTAGACTTTATAGGTGACTATGCTTGTGAATCAAACTTGTATAACCCAGTATGGGATGCTTTTGTTACAATTTGAATCAAATTATGTATGTGGTTTTTCTGAAGTGATAATCTAACATATAAAGTAACTTTGTACAGATTATGGCTAGGACTAGAGGAGGAATGCATCGGCCAGTTGGTGGAGTGGCTGAGCGGCGTAGACCGACAGCATCCGTTCGTCAACAAAGGGCGGGTGTTAGTGTTCCCGAGGATCCTTTAGTTGAGGATGCTCCAGTTGAGGAACCTCATATGCATGCTGATGTACCTACGACGGAGAATGTAGGTTCTGAAGGTTATCCAGGAGGTCCAGAAGACTGTTTAGTCTTGACTAATTACGCCGACCATGTGGCTATTAAAGTTTGGTCAGGAGAGGTATTTATAAGACAATGACATGTACTTTAGGATAAAATGTGAAACTTTTTTGTCATTGTAAACATGTGTTCATGTATTTATTGCAGGAACGTGCAGAGCTAAAGTTGGCTTCCCATGGACGTAAGGTGACTAAATTTGGGAAGCCTGCTCCTGAGATTGAAGGTTTAGTGGCTGTTAGTGGCCTTAGTCCGTTGATTCGTTGCTCAGTGGACATTGGAGATCAGGGATTGCTGTCTGCATTTGTGGAGAGATGGCATGTTGAGACTTCCAGTTTTCATCTGCCAGTCGGTGAATTAACTATTACGTTAGATGATGTCGCCTCCCTGCTGCATATCCCTGTCATGGGAGTGTTCCACTGCTATGACCAGATTGATGTTGGAGAGGCTATCACATTGTTAGTCGAGCTGCTGGAAGTGAGTGTTGATGAAGCTGAAGCGGAGACGACACAGTGCCACGGGGCATATGTGCGATTGTCCTGGCTTTGAGAGTTGTATTTTAGTATGTGTGACTCTAGGCAGTGGATAGTTGCAGCAAGGGCATATATGTTGCATCTTGTTGGTTGCACTTTGTTTGCCAACAAGAGTGCGACACATATAGGCGTTCAATTCTTAGAACCTTTTCGCGACCTCGATGAAGCTGCGGGATTTGCTTGGGGAGCTGGTGCTTTGGTGCATATGTATGAGAATTTGAGTTGTGCATCAAAACACCACGGAAAGCATCTAGCTGGATACATTACTATATTACAGGTAATCTTGTGTCTCTGTGTGTGTGTTTGGGTTTGTTATGTTTTTAATTATTTTTAACTTTAATCATTTCAACTTGTAGTGCTGGATATATGAGCATTTTCCAATTGTAGGCAACGGGACGGCAGAGGATACGTATGAAGAGAGGCAACCGCGTACCTGTCGCTGGAAGAGTGTGAAGGCGTTACCGTTGTCGACTTATCGTGCTCGCATTGATAGGTTGAGACCTGATGACATTGCTGGACAGCATATGAGGACTATCGTGCCCTTAGGGATTTTGACCCAATTAGTTTATTTTCTGGATTCATTAGATAGGGCCCTATCATCGTTAGGTATTTGCCAGAGAGGGCAGTCAGGCAGTTTGGCCAAATTCAAGAGATTCCGCAGCTGCCTATGTCGGAAGTCCCCTCCATTGACAATGTTGACGGGCGATGGGTCCATTTCTCTGAGCACCTTATACCGACCGGTGACTTGGTTCATTATCCAAATCACTGTGTCACTGGATATATAGAGTGGTTCTATCGGATTTCACACCCATTCATGACTCCAACACAGTATGCTCAGGCTCGTTGACATGTTCGACCTGGGCCCATTACTGATCCAGTTCCTTCACCTTCAGCAGATGTTCATCCCCCTCACCCAGATGTGCCTCCCAATGCATCAAATGTGACTCTGGAGGACCAGTCGCCAACACATGCAGTGGTAAAAACATTTCTTGTGTTTATGCATTGTGATATCAAATTTTCTTACATTCGGTAATGTTTTTATTTTTGTTTTATTGTAATTGCAGGGTGTCTGCCAACGGCTGGCTGAGGGCTTGCAAACCTTCATTGATGACGACATGGTTATAGAGGGCTCCGAAGCATACTCTAGGACGCAACAGATGTTGCTTCTAGCCTGTAGTGTCAGGGACCACGGGATTGTTTATACTCGAGGAAGACAACCACGAGATGCACAGCGGAGGCACCTTTGAGTAGCCCATGACTCATTTTTTGTACTTATGACCGCATTCATGTTGGACAAACTGATTTACCTTAGGGATTTTGATGTTTTTGTCATGTTGGACAAACTTACTTGGTTATTTATAATTATATATTGATACAATTATGCAAAATAAGAGTTTATTCATTGTTCAAATATTTCTACACATCTTATAAGTCTACATGTTGAGTGCGCAACTTCATACATTTACTATACATTTGCATTCTACCAATGTAATGACTGGGCCAGTGTTGGGCTTCGCTGGTACGGTGAGTATCCCACAAGAATGAAGTTAACGGCAAAGGACAACTGTCTTTTAAGAAAACTTGTTTCATACAATAAGCTCACACAAATCATGCGTTTGACAAATTTATGTAGTTCCATTAAAAAAAAATAAATGTCATACCTGAACAAGGTGGTTACCAAAAACATGACCAATACACAAAATGCGATGAACTTGGGGATCTCTAGGGGGTTGGCTTCTTAGAGGGAAAAACGTCATACTTTGCTTAAGTGAAAGAGATACTACAATGACGTTATATCTTGATGCAATTACATGACCCATTTCCGTAATATCCATCCACTTATCCATAGTAACCTGTAAATAAACGATTATTCAAATATATTTAATTTGCAAGCTTTGCCTTCTTATTAAAGGCATGTAATGATTAAAGCAAACAAACTTTACCTTCGACAATCCATCAACCAGTAGGGACCGCTTTAAGGTTTCAAATCTATGTATCCCACCAAACAAGGCTATATATCCATCAGTCCATTCTCCAAGTTCTTTGAGCAAATGATTGCGTACCAAAGACCAAGATTCTTCACCATAACCTAATAAGACAACAATTACACGATATCCATAATTACCATTTGCTTTGACATCGATGATATTCAAGATATAGTTCTGCATAAATGAATGAAATTGATCTAGCATTGGAACCATCCCGTGTTGCATCTGAACATCACATGAAGAATTGGACTGTTTTGGAGTGGAGTAACTATTCTGCATTGAATGAAAGTCGTCTACATACTCAAAGTAAGACGGATCCCTTCTCGTTGACCTTTCGTGCTTTGTCATCTTCTTCTTTGGAGCACCTTTAGTTTTTACCTTATCAGGGGAAGGGCACATGGAATTTAAATCAGGGTACGCAATTTGTTTAAGCTTACTATTAATAGTCATTTTGCAACACAAACCAAGCTTTTGAAAACAGTTGGATATGGCTTCAATCTCTTCAGTTATGGTAACTTCAAATTCATGCATACCTTCACTTGCAAAGTTTAATCTCCACCAATAAAAATGAACGGTGTTAATTGGAATGCTCTGAAACACAAACTTAGCTAGCTCACATGCACAAGACAAACCGTAAGCTGTTCTCAAAACACATCCACAACGAGAAGGGTTTTTTCCTGCATAATGAACTCGCTCATACTTAGCAACAATATGGTTTAACGCAACCCTGGACACCATGCCACAAGTCTGTTGTACAAAGTAACTTTAAAGACATGCCATACAGCATGTGTGCTTTGCTCCAAAGATGCCTTGATTTCAGTATGTTGCAAGGTGATCATGTTGTTCATGGCATCCCAAACAGTGCACAAGTCTCCAATACTATTCTGCAGTAGGCGCTTTAAGGTCGAATGTCCAGACTCCACCCTACAGTGTATGATATCATCAATTAATTTTAAATACAATAAACTTATGCAAATGTCAATGTAAGCAATGTCAAATAAAAAACTTACCTATTTGTTGTTGTATTTCCAAAATGCATCACTTTGTTTGTCCATGTTGTCACAAATTTTTCTTTGTGGGGATTCAACCAAGTGTCCTTCATGTAATCAACAAACGTAGGCCATGGTGTACATGCAACATCAAACTTCATAAGACATTCATCATATTGCTTTTCAGTAGCATAATCAACAAGACTTTCCCATGATTGCATGACATGATCCCATGCATGACTCTGCCTAACATAAGTTTTACATTTTGCCTTCACATTCTTGGCAATGTGAAACCGACACAATAAATTAGTTGAATATGGAAAAATAGTTTTCACAGTACTCATCAATGCTGAATCTCTATCAGTAACAATCACCTGTGGGAAGAATTCACTTTTCAAAAAAATCCCTCTAAAGCATTCAAGGGCCCAGACAACATTGTTTATGCGTTCAGCCTCTAAATAGGCAAATGCAGCTGAAAATGTCATCCCAGTTGGTGTGAAACCAACAATGTCAAGTAAAGGATGTCTGTACCTGTTAGTTTTGTAGGTACTATCTATGAGCAACACCATATGATATGCATTACTCAACTGTACTGCATCTGGATGTGCCCAAAACAAGTCACGTACAACATTTTCATCCTTCAATCGATGCCAATGAATATACATGTCGCGTTCAAGAAGTTTCATTAGCTGTTGCATTTCAGTATTATTGCTTCTTGTACGCGTTCGGTATGCATATCTTGCATTGTAAACTTGCTTCAAACTTGTTACATTATCGGCATTATGCTCCTTCAAAGTTAACAGAATATTTCTTGGTTTGACCATGGACCTTGTCATATCACCAACAATGGTCTTCTCCTCCTCAGTTATTCGACCAGCATATGGGTGTCCACAAAATGACTTAGCCAAAACATGATTATGATTGTCACATATTAGTTTCACCATCCACCCTTGTCCTCCCGGGACTGGTGTACCCCGCAGCTTAAAAGGACACTCACATTTTCTGGTGCTAGTGGTTGAAGGTGTGAAACCTTTTTTCCATGCTCTATATTTTCCACTCCTTTCACAACAATTAACAAAAATGACGTTCTTCCTATTTTTCCAGTTTTTGTGTCACTCCTCATTATGACCGCTACAAAACCATTCTCAAATGCAACCATACGAGCCCATTTCAATACCGCATCACGCGATTCAAACACCTACACAAATGGATAATTCATATTTAATATGCTAAATAAAATCATATAACAACTTTAAATACATTCAGATACACATAATTACCTCATTCGTTTGGAACGCTGCAGAACAATCAATTAAACAAGCATTATCCTCAAACGCATCGGGGTCTACACCATTGTCTTCATTGAATTCAAACGCATCATTGTCTGCTCCAATGTCTTCATCCATATTAACGTCTTCTGACATTATACTATCATAAATCCATTCATCATTGTCCATCCTAACAAATAACAATTTAATTTAACATAAAAAAACTCCATGTGGAAACCTATAAAAATACACACGCATAATAATAACATTTTTAGTAACATAAATAAAATTATATTGTTTAAATTATGCATTAAACACCATGTGTAAAGGTAACATGACATTGTCTCTCATGTGAATCAAAGTTATTCAAGGTGTTTTTTTTTATTATTAGTATGTGCAACTACATGTGTTTAACTACATGTTTTTTTTTATTATTAGATGCTTATAATTAATTTGTCCTTATTTATATTGTTTCATTTTATCTATTGTTATTTTTATGCAACAATTAAATTTATTAACTTCATTCAATCAAATAATTTATCAAAACAAACTCAATTTTATTCAAATACATATTTGCAACAATTTCTAAATTTTTAAAAGGCTATTATTCAGCAATCTGCAACCATACGGATTACCTAATCCGTATGAGTTATACAGATTGCCTAATCCGAATGGTTTATACGGATTGAGTTTATGTAATCCGTATAAGTTATACGGATTGACTAATCCATATGAGTTATACGGATTGCCTAATCCGTATGGTTTATATGGATTGAGTAATCCATCTAATCCATACGGATTACACAATCTGTATAACTCATATAGATTATCGAATCTGTACGAAACCAACGCACACCACTCACCTTTCCACACTTCGCTGACGCCTCTGCAACTCCGGCAACCACCCACAACTCCGACGAAATGAACGAAATGCCACCAAAAATCACCAATGCTTTTGAAATGCACTTCAGGCGAACCAAAATCAACAACAACAACCACCAAAGCTTTTGAAATGCACTTCAGCTCAACTCAAATAGGTGACCAAAGCTTCAGGGGCATTTTTTGAATTTTTAAAAAATAAATGGTGTAGTAGAATTTTTTAATGGTGTATGAAGCACCACTCCAGTCCGTAAAATTTGAACCGTTCAGTTTGTTCATATCGAGAATAGAGCACAGTGACAGTTGATTAGTCATACTATTAACTGAGAAGATGTAAAGATAAACTAATCAATATATTGTTATGAAATAAGAACAAATTATTAAAGACTTTAAATAATATGCCCCTCCCACTATTTTATCTAAGTCAATGACCCTTGTTATTTTGACTTACGGTTATTTTATCTTAAAATTACCTTAGTGGGATTAAGAGTACGATTATTTATTTTAATCTTCTTCTGAGACCATAAAATTAAACTAAATAATGGGTTGATCCTTATCAACAGTATCTCATACCTTCTCTTATCATTAGGTTGACAACTCCTTGTCACTTAGTGGTGCATCTCATGCAACCAACCTGACACTATTACCACAAATACATAAGCCTGGTTGAGCCTGCAACTCATGCATTCAGTTAAGCACTAACCAGCACCTTAATTGTCTCACACTTCTAATACTGCTCTTACTCAACGAAACAGTGGGTCCTAACTGAGTTGTGGCGCACCACCATTTAGAGGAATTTCGAGTGGTATTGGTGGTGGGAGGTAATCATGTGCTTAATAATTGATTCCTTTTAAGGGTTTCTTTTATTTTAATCCATCAAACGTGTAAGTACTATTATCATGCTAGTCGTATCCTATGTAAAACATCTATCAAATTACACTAGTCGCTTTTGGACATGCATAATAAAACATACATTCACGGTTGTCCATATCATGCATACTAGTCAGTTTTAAAACATACATCCGCGATACTCTATCTCATGCATACTAGTCATTTTAAAACATACAAGCATACATAAAACAGATTTTATATGAGATAGTCATGGTGCTCGTGCTTTCTTTCTTCTTGCTCCTAGGCCGCAGCTCCATCATGAAATCTTCCATGCCTAAACGCCACTAGCCTAATTTTCTAATTACAAAATAATTAAAGAAACTCCAATACATCTTTGGAGGAACAAAAGAATACAAAATTTGAAATTCAATATTACATATCCAATTTAAATTAAAACAAAATTTGAATTCAAATTTAAAACATTTAAATTCAAAATTTAAATTCGGGCACCATGACCATCCCCTTCCATCTCTGCACTGTAAAAGTTAGACAACTAACAAGCACACAATATTATTATTTCTCAAATGGCCGAAATATGCATCCAAATACATAATTCAAATTTTGTTGATTCTTTCTCAAAGAACACAAAATTAAACCATACAATCAACCATTTATATACTTAGACTTGTATGAGAAATTTTGTCACAAAAATATTTTGTCATGCTCATGAACAATTCATTATAACAAAACACAAAAATAACATGATCAAAATGAACAAAATTAATAACCCTAATTTTTATTCATGTGAACACGACATGCATAGAATATTTCATGCATTTTGAAAACAAAATTATGAAGAAAGTAATGCATTTGAATATTCATATCATGGCTGAATCATATTCCTTTCCTAAAAGATGTTTCGTTTGAAATCTTTCACAAAGAATCATAAAGAAACAAAACCATGAACACATAAAGATATATGTAAAGCATAATCATATTACAAACAACATATAATAACAAACAAGGTACCATCACCCGTCGATACTAAAACAACCAGGCTCTGATACCACTTAAAAGATAGGGCCTTGAAGCCCGAAGGCATATGAGAAGAAAACAAAATTTTTTCAAGCGGAAACACACATACCACACAAGAATCATTCTTTAAGACATAGATGTTACCTTGTTTATATTTGAAACTTGATAATCAAGGATAGGCTTGAAGATACAAGCCTTCTAATGTTGATCCACACCACTTATTGTCAAGACTCAAGAACACTTCTTGAAGGCCACCAACAAACACCAAAGGAGGCAAGCTAGGCACACCAATGGAGAGGAAGAAGGTTAGGTTTTAAAGTGTTTTTACTTATCCAAGAAACTCACCAATAGATGATATTGGTGGCTGAATTTTCAGTCAAAACTCACACAAAGGGGCACGTGAAAAGGGAGGAAGATAGATAGGTTTTTTTTCCTCAAAAAGTCTTAGAGAACTATGATCACAAGAACACACTTTATAGAAGAGTTTGAGTCAGATTTTTTTAACCAAAAAATCTGATTATGAAGCATCCCACACGTGAAGAAAAGATAGAGTTGTTGTATTTCAAAAATTGCCAACAACCTCCTATCATATCCTCCTAAGACCAAGTCAATTACTTGGGAATTATTTTGCCAAATAATAATTAAATATCAGCCGTATGTAAGCCCCATAATCAGCCCTCAAACTTCTTCCTAAAATCTAGGACATGATCATGATAAGATGCTAGTTGAATTCAAATTCAAATCTAGCTCTTATCTTCTCCTTTTGATATGAAACTAACTACTATAGTTAATTCATATTTAAATTCAAATATTTAAATTCAAAATTTAAATTATCAAATTTAAATATTAGATAATTAATTCAACTATTTAAATTAATTAATAATGTCTTGGACTATCCAAGTCCATTAACTCCATTCATGCGCCCCTCTCTCTTTAAGATAGGTATCCAAACTCTTTCTTGGGCCAATAATCATTATTAGGCCCAAAACCTTTAATGCTATAATGTCATGACAATAAAGTGTTAGTGTGTGACCCATTAAGCCCAACATAGCTACTGACATAAATGAGTTTGGGCCCAACAAGGCCACTACCAATTTAATGACAACACAGAGCACTAGCAATGCGTTGTTGCCCCAAAACTAGTTAGGTAAATGACAAGACCATCCTATTAAATCTATTTGGTTTCCGTATGTATTTCCTTTCGTCTCAGTTACCTTCCCATAAAACCTAGGGTAAGGAAATGTATCAGTCCTTGCGGTCTAGGGTAAGCTTTAATACGAAATAGGGAGTCTCCAATTTTATTGACTCTAAAGGCAAATCATCTCATGATTTCTTTTACTATGCATAGATTCCCGAGTCCCGTAAATGTCATCCCAATTTCTCCTGTTTACAGATAACCTAATCTCTCACAGAGATTTGATGAATTCCTTCAGCTAGTCACCCTAGACTCGTGTTCTTTTAGGACATGCCCAAAGGTATACCAATGTGTCTCCATGTTTCAGGCAGACGAGGTATACAATCAAAGCATGTCTTCTAGAACACAATCTAGGTGAAAACTTCTGGTCTAAGGAAAGACATACCCAAATAATAAGAGACTACTCTAATGATACTATCTGTGAGATTTCCTCATAGAGGCTCTTTGTGGGTCCATTCAGTTCGAGCTATACCCTTATAGGTCCACCCACGACTTTAGCTAAGACATCTCCATGTCGGTAGCTCATGAGGTCTTTACCTTGTATCTGCATACAAGTAGATAAGTCGTGCTAGTCTTACCCGAGATCGCTGATCCCCATTCCCAGTGTCTCTAGACTAGGAACTTAAAATTTAGGAGTAGACATCTGGTATTCTTGAATCCTCATGATCGTGATCCCATCACTTATATTCAAGAGATACCTATTCTATTCCAAGGGTTTTATCCAGTTACTCATATATTAATAATGATATCGAGACAGAATATGAAACAAGATAAAGAGCGCTTATAATTTATTCATGACAATATGAAAAATACATGTATGTCCTAATCTAATGAAAAGATTGTCTCTAGGACATCCATATACTAACACAAAGTTGAAGTGAAGCATACATTTTCTTCTTCATTCTCACTGCTTGATTCAGAACTTGTTGATTCATTATCTTCCCATGCAATGTAGGCTTTCTTTGGCTTTCCTTCCTTCTTAATCTTCCTTTCTCCTTGTTGTTTCTTTAAGAAGATTGGACATTTAGATTTGATGTGTCCAGGCTTTCCACATTCAAAGCATGTAAAGTTGGTGGAGGTGTTGCTATCATTCTTTTTGTTGTTGAACTTTTTGAATTTTCTATTTTTGTTCCTTCTCATGAATTTGCTGAATTTTTTGACAATAAGATTCATGTTGTCATCTTCATCTTCTTCACTTGAATATTCTTCTATTTCAACCTTAGATGATGCATCTTTCAAAGCTATGCTCTTATGTTTCTTTTCTGCATCTTCTGCATTGGTTAGTTGTGACATTTCAATTTCATATTCAAGTAGCTTACCAAATAGTGCAGCCATGGATATTTTTGATAGATCTTTTGACTCCTTGATAGCTATGACTTTCGATTGCCATGGCCTTGTGAGACACTTCAAGATTTTGATGTTCAATTCTTCAGTATCAAAAGATGATTGAATCTTGTTTTCAGTTGAGAAATGGTTTCTGTATTGTTCATTTGAACATTTTGTACTCATGAATCAAGGCATGCTTCCTTGATCTCCTGACTTCATTAGTACCTTCATGAGTTACTTCTAGCATTTCCCACATTTCTTTTGCACTCCTGCATCTCACAATTCTAAAAAATTCATCAGAAGACAAAGTAGATGTTATCATATTTTTGGCTTTAAAGTCATATTTCACAATCCTCTTTTCTGCATCTGTCATTTCATCCCATTCTTTGGGAACCAGTTTATTATCAATAGTTTTCATAGGAACCAAAGGACCTTTTACTATTGCATTCCATGCACCGGGATCATTAGATTGAATAAAGATTTGCATTCAATTTTTCCAAAAACTAAAATGCTCACCCTCAAACATTGGTGGACGATTGAGAGAAGCTCCCTCTCTAAAGGTTATTTGAGTAGTATTCATTTTCTTTTAAAAAGAAAGTGATCTTGAATATCTTTCAAGAACCAGCTCTTGATACCAATTGAAAATACAATGAATATACTGCAAATGAACCAAGAGGGGAGGTGAATTGGTTCAAACCTGAGATTTAAAAACTTTCTGAAATAAATTGCAGAATTAAAACCTTGATCGTACCACTAGTTCACCCTTTTCAAATTCAGAAATATTTCTTCACCCAAGATCAACCTTAGTTATGAAAGCAATAATAGAAAAATGTTTCTTTGATAATAACACTTGATTTCACAAAGACATGCAATGAAACATACATAATTCGAAACAAAAGACAAAGCAATTATACTAGTTCACCTCTCAAACTTGGAGGCTACATCCAGTTGCTTCTAACCCACACTAGGTTAGAGTAATTACTATATCAAAGAATATTTTACAAGCAATTTACAAGTGATCTCTTTATCAACACTAGACAAAGATACTGACTTCTAAAACCCTATTAGAATACAAATCACCAAGATACTGAGAACCCTACTCAGAATCCCAACCCTAGAGAACCATACTCTAGTATGCTTGAAAAGAAACCAATTGATATACCACAATACAACAGTAAATGTTAGAACATCTAAAAAGATAGGTTCAAGATAAACACAACCTGAGATCTTTCATGTATGAATGAATGAAATGGAATGAGATTACCACACTCTCCAGGTTGTAAAGAATAATAGCTTAGCATCACTATCTTGAAAACCTTGTTTCTTTAAGACATCTTCTAAAAAAACTCAGAAATCTTGATCCCACAAGATGTTGTTTAAACTCAGAGCAAAACAGTATTTTGGGCACTTTTGAAAGCTTAGAAATTTTTGGGTAAGTCACTCTCCTATTGAGTAAATCATTCAATGTCTATTTATAAGAAAAAGACTCACCAAGCTTTATATAAAATAGAATTAACTGACAATAATCGATTAAACCGCTGGTGTAATCGATTAAAATACTAGATAATCGATTAAACTATTCTTTAGCTTTCTGGAAATGGTTTCATGAACAAAGTAATCGATTAAACTATACTGTAATCGATTAAACCAGAATAGCATCATGATAAACGAATTCAGATAATCAATTACATAATGAAATAATCGATTATTCCAGTGATGCATGGTTTTTTCATAAAACACTGTGTAATCGATTACAAGAATCAAGTAATCGATTAAACTGTTCTTCAAGGCTTTTCTAGAATAGTTTGAATGTCTTTAATTGATTAAACTGCTTGTGTAATTGATTAAAGAAGTAAGTTTTGCTTTTTTAAAAGAACTTAGTCATTGAGAACTAAACTTCTTGTAAAACCATTTGATTTCTTTGAGACTCAAAAACCATGTATGCATGATTATGAGAATGCACATGCTAATGAAAGATCACAAGGCATTTTAATTGAACCACTTAGACAAATTACAAATGCCATCAAATGATTGGGCATGTAAAAAGCTAAAACATCATCAAGCCTTCAACCTTGCTTCAATCTTCTTGCAGCTTCTCTTAAAATTAACATTTTACACTTCCTTTGAAAAATCCCTTGAAAATGAGACATTGTAAAAGTCTCATTTTTATGAAATTGATGTCATTTCTATGATTCTTGTTGAACTCCGATCACATTGGTGTGATTGGAATTTCAAAATGATGTCTTTTGATGTGAACTCCCAAAACACCCTTTTAGCCCATTTTTTATTCGAGTGGGTATTTGATCCCAAATGTTAATATTGATCTTACCTTGGAAATCTATACTAAGTTATCTTCAATTTGGTATGTAGAACTCTGCGTTCGGACAAGCATGCATATTTGAAGGATCATGAAACAACACTGTTAGGCTGTAATAAGGAGAACTCTTGGTTAGGTAAGGGGAGTTTATTATTTAGTTATAGTTTTGGTACCATAGTTGGGGGCCAGGGAGTCCAACTATGAGGATATCTACCTGTCCCTGCTATGTGTTGGTTTTCAAGAAAAACTAAGTTTAAACTAATGGGATGGGGTGAAATTATTATTGATGGATAAAACTGTGAATGATATTATTATTGTGATGATTGGATTTTTGGGAAAAGTCTTAATTACAGAGGAGACTCTGCCCAAAATTTTATAATATGTTTTCCTATTGAATTCTTTATCAAATTTTTAAATGGGCATAAAAGTGTGTTTTCTATATTATAGTCTTCCTCTTTAATTTAGAATTTTCCTAAAATACTAGTCTAGTGGTAATATGGATTGTGGATGGATGAGGTGATATTAATGTCATTGATAATGTTGAAATGAGATGTTATTGATGTGTTGGTGATGATTGAATGAGATAATGATGATGTGTTTGATGATGTATAAATGATATAATGATGATGTGGTTTAAGATGTTTAAATGAGATGATGATGAAATGAATGTTGATGTTGAAATGACATGAATTTGATATATATGATGATGATATCAAGATGAGTTGATGTGTATGTACATTGATACCCATGGGGGTGCATGATTGGTCATCCTTGCGGGGAAGGATTTGTTCCTGGCCATGATCATGCATTGATGGTGCCCATGGGTGTCATTACGTGATGTGGATATACATGGATACCCATGGGGGTGTATTGTTAGATTCAAGTGATTGAAGAATCTGAAGAAGACAAGTTTTGATAT
>CM023943.1:9242948-9274205 GCA_013407115.1 Glycine latifolia
CACCCCTCCCCTCTTGGTTTATTAGATTAGATATTCATTGTATTTTCATGTATGACTGGTCATCCTTGCGGAGAAGTATTTGTTCCTGGCCATGGTCATACATTGATGGTGCCATGGTCATATGTAATGACCCGGATTATAAGTTGTTAATCTGGATGCTTGATGTGTGTATTATATTAATTAAATTACATGTGTTATGTTGATTGATTAATTGTTTGATTTATAACTTGTTGTTTGAGTGCTTTTGTCTTGGTACGCGTGCTTGATGGGTATTGGACGTAAGTCAACTTTGCTGTGTAGTGGTTGCTGGTTGTGTATGTTACGAGGACATGTGTCAGCTGTGCTTATAAGCAATAGGCTGACACAGTAACAAGCTTACTCTTCTCCTCCTACCCTTGCGTTTCCTCTGTTCTCCCTCTCAAACTCACCCAGAAACCTCTTGTTCCCAACCCTTTCTTTGTTATCTCTAACCTACGAGAGCCATTGTAGCTGCTGTGGGAATCTCGACGCTGACAGGAGCTTCGTGGCCGGAGCTAAAGCTTAGGACAAACACACGGTGGAGTTCGTGAATGAACTTTTGGTTAGGTAAGGGGAGTTTATCGTGTTTCTTAATAGCTTTAGTTATCACGGTTTGGGGGTCAGGGAGTCCAGCCATGACGATAACTGTATGTCGCTGGTGTGTGTGATGTTTTTCCTAGAAAAGCTACGTCTTTTATGAATGGGATTTGGTATGCCTTAAATTTGTTGAGTGTTGTTTGGGTTGATGTTTGCTGTTCTCGTGGGGAGTAGATGTTTTAAGAACTCCCCGTGCATGTGGGTGAAGTTGGCATTTTGATGCTGAAGAGTTTTTAAGACACTTGTGGAAGTGTTCGTGAAGGTGATGAGTACCGAGATGGGTTGGCCGGATTACACGTAGACATAAATCCCTTGTTTTGATGTCGGCTACCAGGATGGGTAGGCCGAGTTGAGCGGGTTATGTGGCGTGCATGCATGTAGGATGTAACTTAGTCCTTGTTGGCGGATGTCAGTAGACTGGGTTCTCTACCCAGGGTCGTTCCCTTAGAGTCGTTAAGACTGATTTCCCTTTTTATAAGGTATACTAGGTTCCTTATCCGGGGGATACGTTAGAACTATTAAGCTCAAGTTACTTCCCCCATAGAGAGAGCTACCGGGTTGCTAACTCGGATGAGCTCGTGTTCTCTCGGGAAAAGAGCCACCAGACTCCCCTACTCGGTTGAGCTTGTGTTCCTTTTTCTAAACAACCAGGTTACATACACGTGTTGCCTTTAGAAGCTCATCCTTCCCTTTTCTTAGAGAGACCGGGTTCCTCACCCAGGACGGGATGCTCCCTTTAGAACTGCTAAGTCCAAACCCTTTTTCCTTGACAACTGCCGGGTTCCTTACTCGGTAAAGCTTGTATGCTCTTGGGAAATAAGCTACTGGGTTCCCTTACACCCTTGTGTGGGTTGGTGAAATACAAACCTGGGGTCTTACAAGTGCTATCTGTTGTAATCGATTATAGCGCTTATGCAATGGATTACATAGTGTAGAACCCGTCCTGAGAACCTTACAAGAAACCTAAGGGCCTATTAATCGCCTTTGGCAAATCCTTAGCAAACCCAACCGACCTTGATCGAGTTCTTCCGACCTTGACCAACCTTGTCTGCCTTCGTCCGACTTTGTTCGGAGTCTTACCTTGAAGTAGTATGTCTAAGTGCCAACCCGAACACCTCATACTTCACACTGGTTCACCTGTTTGTACATGTTTGTGATGACGTATATGATTATATTGGTGGCAATTGAACTCGGCCTATGTGATGGTGTCGTGGTGATATTCTATGTATAGACGTGAGATGCCGAGATTGGGTGGTGGTAAACCTTGCGAGGAGCACGGTCAGTGCATCGTTGGGCCCTTGTGTGGGCGGTATGTTACATAGGGGGTGTATGACGGGTTACCCTTGCAAGGAAGGATTATGTTCCTAGCTGGGTCATGCATTAATGGTGCCTACGTAACATACGACATTTGCATGGCGGAAATGAGGTTGATGATTGGTTGTAGGGTATAGAGGTACTGGGGGGCCACGTCTGTCGGGAACTCCTTCTGACACCCATTGGCTGATCACCGTAGGGGGGTGGTTCCTGTGCACGACAAAGTGACCCTGACAAGCTACTGCATCATCTGACCATAGGGATGACCCATTTCGGGGATGGTACCACTTGCATAATGAGAATTCAGTCAGGAGCATGAATCATTTTGAGTTGATTTATGAAATGGTTGTGGATATCCGTATATGTTGGTGTTTGGTGAATGCTTGGAATGGTGTATTGATATGTTGATGACTGTGTTGCTTCTTCACCGGGTTATGCTACTTTCCTATTGTATTTATTTTTGTTATTTAATATGATGAACTCACATTTGCTTTCTTGTACCTTGTGATTTGGTACCTGTGATGATCGTGAACCGGGTTCGTGTGAGCAGATGGGCAACAGTAGGTACTTTTGGGGGAAGACCGGATTGTTTGGAGCCGCCGTGTTTTGTCGGGATGTCGATGGACCTGATCCCAAGCAGGAGTTGCATTTTGCTAGATGCACCCCTTGTTTTAATGGATGCACTCCTTGTTTTGCTAATCACAGCCATGACTTCTATTTCTCTTTTCATTGTAAAACACTTGATGTATATTCTTTTTGAGATATAATCTTTGTACTGGTAATTAAATTATGTTTTGTAAGTGCGTACGTATATTTGAAATGTTCTATGAGTACCTTGATCTACGTGTATATTCTATGATGATGGTCGTTGTATGCTCGCAACAAATTTATCACCATTTTCACAAGTAACCAAATGGGTGTTCTTTTTATTAAAATGAATTTATGTCAGGGTTATGAGTTAGTAATATAGTAGCAACGAGGCAGGTCGTTACACGAACCCATATCATCCTCTTGTCCAGGATCCTCGAATAACAGCCAACCCAGCTTCGGCCTACTCGACCTCTCAATCGAGATTCACCGAACAACCCTTACTTGGGTCTCTTATCACGGACCTCGTGCTCAACTCGCTAGCTATTACCTGCAATAAAATATAATCCCTAACCGGGGTGAGATACAATCTCAGTAAACTCATGGTTCTTGGAGTCTCTTCTCCCCCTGGTTCACTTCCACAGTACATAGTATTCAAATAGGCATCACATATAATATAGCCATCCCGGCCTACCATCTCGGCTTGCCATTTCGGCTTTCAAAAATATCACATGTACATAATCACACACACATGCCATTCCTGTTGGACGCTACCACATCAGGAATCCGACATCGATATAACATATTTACTTGTGCACATCTCATGCACATATGTATATATCAATCCGTACACATCTCATGCATTCGTGCTCATCCCAGATGAGTCTTATTAGTGTTCATCCCAGATAAGTGTTATACTCTCATATATGGTCCGCTTCCCTGGCCAGAGGACTTCATATATCATAATACAACATCACAATGCAAATCATTTACATGTATGTTTCAATCAAAAAGCAGTAACACACAATTTAAATACACGCACCATGTCATACAACAACCATCACTCCCCAGGAGTATGGTGGAACACAATCAAGGGATGCAAACTCCCAAGAACAGAGAGCTTACCTTCTCTGATCACAGCACCGACTTTCTCAGCCTCGTGGTCACAACCATCGATATCTTTTGTATCACGTCCTACACCAGGCAAATAAGATATCAATAACGGTTCTCAACCGTTTCAAGAAAAGAACCCAGTTCTTTTCCAGGTATTAAACATATACCACCAACTCAATCACTATATATTAGTGTAGTTGGTTAGTTAGTTAGTTACGTCATTTGGTGCAAACATAATTGTTAGCTTCCTTCAAAATTAAAATCATTTGTCTCTATTTCTCTCAACTGCTCTTTATTGTTCTTCAGTTTTCTTCTTCATTTCATTTTTGTTCTTCTATTTTCTTGCACAAATTTTGTGGCTCTTCCACTGATGATGATCATGAAATGCTAAATAATCAATTAATCCAAGGATGCAATCCAAGCAAGGAGAATTTGAGTTATGGTTTGATATTTCAATTTCTATGTGAATGTTTATTTTCTTCTTCAATCCTCTATTCAATTTTCATGATTATAAATGTGTTTAGGATTGAAAATGGATTAGGTTATGAATTCATTTCCTAATTTTGAATTTTAATCACAGATTGTTTGGATGATATTTCAATCTGGTTTGTGATTTCAATGATTTAGGAGTTAATTCGATTGAAATGCTTCTAATGACATTGAATGAACCTTCATAATATGATCATTATCTGAGAACTATGATAATTCGCATTACGTGGTTTGGTGAATTGGATTGATATTCTTGAATATGTTTTACAACATCTTTTATCAATTCTGTCATTTTCTACATTTTTCTTCAATTTCAATTTGTGTTTCTACACTTTTTGTTCATTGTCTGCAAACTGTTCGATAAAATTCTCCCTGTTGTTTATCAATGAATTGAAGTTGGAACCAAATTGATCGTATATCTGAGTCAACATAGGTTAATCTTGTGCTACAGAATTAGCGTAATTTTATTTGTTTTGTAGCGATTCGACATCCTTTATCACATTCCAATGAAGAAAGGTTAACTCATATATGCAATCATCAAAGTGCTTTCAATTGATATTTGTCTGACCCTCTCTCTAGAGATATTTAGCATGTCTACAAAGAAGAGTTCTCCTCTTATTTTGACAGCCCTCATCACTACATCATGAGTGACAAGTTTGATGAAGTTGATGATATCATTTGAAGTGTCATATCTTCCATTGATCAAGAGATTGCTATCAACGAAGAAAAGGAAGTTGAGAAGGATGAAGAAGAAGTTGATAACACTATCAAGGGAGTTACTAATGAAGAACAAATGGAAAAGGAAACATCTCTTGAGTGATGTTGATTTTCTCTTCTCTTTTTTCCCTCTCTTATGTCTTCTCTCTAATTTTTTCTGATTCTGAACAATTTAACTTTTGTTTGATAATATTTTGTAGAACTTGGATAAACTTCTTTAATTTGGTTGTTTACAAGTTTTAATTTTGTTTGTTGTATGTTCTTACTTTTAGTTTTGTTTTGTTTTGTTAATAATTTCTCCACATCGAGCGGTGAAATCGCCATAGCGAGGAACACTTGATTCATAAATGAATAAGTGTCATTTTGTTGTAGTGAGTCATACAATCGCTATAGCGAATTCACCAGATAAAATTTCATAAAAACACACAGGTTCGCTATGGTGAAACCATGTCTCGCCATAGCAAACCCCATTGTTAGAAAAAAATTAAAAAATTTCTAAATTAAAAAGAATCGAAAAACATGGTTACTAGTCTCTTTTATTGGTTTGAAATAATTAAGCACATCACAACACATGATGAATTAATGATTTTTCTAATTCCATAGGGACTTGTGTATGTTTGAACTTGGATGAATTCAATTGATTGGTTCATTTAGATGAGATTGATTGTGTGGAATTCTTTGAAGAGATTCATTATAATGTTAGTATCTTGTGAGGTGTGAGAATGTGTGTCACCATTGTGTAAAATATAGGAACACTTCACACTTAACCAAGAGGGGGGGTGAATTGGTTAGGCTTGGTAAATTAAAAATTTCGTTTAACAAAATCAGAGTTTCCCTTAGGATCTTTATCACTTTGAAACCAAGAATCCTTATTCAATCAAATGCTCAGCCCAAGGTATGCAATAGCTCAAGATTAAATTGATAAGCAAAGCAAGACAATCAATATGTATAGAGAATAATCAAGAATGAAAATTAAACACAAGGCACAAGAGATTTATACTGGTTCACTTTAAACACTATGAAGCTACATCCAGTTTTCTTCCACTCAACACTAGAATGGAGTTCCACTAATGCAATTTTCTGTCTTACAAGTAATTACAAAGTCTCCCTTTATCAATCCTAGATAAAGTTCAGAAACCTAAAACACTATTAGGTTCTTAGAGACCAACCCACTGAGAACACTACTCAGCTCACCCCTAGAGAAACCCTATCTCTAGATTACAAGTAAGAAACTCAATTACAATAGAAATTCAAGTACAAAATCAAAGCAGAATTACACCCACAAAGCTAAGGAACGAAATCACCTGATGATCCAATGAATGATGATGCATATGAATGAATGAATCAGGTTAAAAGATGAAATCAAGACTCAGAACATCTTCTTCCTTAAGCTTTGAAAAAGACTCTTCTTGCTTCAAGAATCACTCAATAACCCATAATTGTTTTAATGAAGGCAAGAACTCATAAAACCCAGAAAACCCCAAGAAAGTATTTTGAAAGCTTAGTGTAGCCTCAGAATACGAAATTATCAAGTTACAAATCAAGCTGAGCAAGGGTTCTATTTATAACAAACTTTTGCAACTGTCAGTAATCGATTAAACGCGCCCCATAATCGATTATTTCACTTATGTAATCGATTAAAGTGTTCTATAAAAATCTGGGTATGGACAAAGAACCAAATAATCGATTATACCATCTTGTAATCGATTAAGACAGTGAGCTTTATAAACTTGAAGTTCAGAGTGTAACTTAAAATACACTGTGTAATCGATTACAGTATTTGGTAATCGATTAAGACAGAAAGCTTCATAAAACATGTTTGAACTATGTAATCGATTACAGCATTTGGTAATCGATTATTGTATAAGAAATAGTTAAGCAGAGGCATTTAATGTAATCGATTACTAATATTGGTAATCGATTAAGGCAGTAAGCTGAGGTTTTCTATTTGGCCTCTATAATCGATTACAGTCCTTTTGGTAATCGATTAAAGTGTTTATCAAGGTAGTTTATATGAAAACGAAGGTAAAATAATCGATTAATCCGATACGTAATCGATTACATTGTTCTTGAAGAGTTTTCCAGAAAGAGCTAAGAACAAAGTAATCAATTATATTCTTAGGTAATCGATTAAAATAGTAGAAAACTGTATTTTTCCAAAAACCTTTATTTCACTTCAAACTCTTAATCATTTTATCAAAGCCTTGTGAATTGTATAACTCTAATTAAAGATTTAAATGAATGATATGAATGCAATGCACTTGGATCAACAGAAATGCTTCTTCCTTTTACAATTAATCACAAATTAAACTTCAAGTCTTCAAGGCATGTTGAAAGTTCAAAACAAAGCTTGATCATTTGTCCAATCTTCAAGTGACTCCTTTGAAACCAACACATTGTTGTGTTACCATTGATTTTGTTTGATTCCTATGTTATTAATGTTGACTCCACATCCCTGGTTTTAATTATAACAAACCATTAACAATGTAAATTGTAAGGATGATGGGTTTAATGTGATGTCTAACATTTTTCTCAACTATTTTAGTGTTAAATATATTAACAAGCATACATGTTCACTCATTAGGAAGTGCTTAGAAGAATGCTCAAAAAGGTTGTCTCAAAACAACTGTCAAAGAGTTAAAAACTCAAAAGATTCCTTGAAGCTCATCTGCATGATGAAGAATACTTCTCTCTGAGTACTTGATTTTTGCAAAATATTGAACAAGGCCTTACATAGAAGACTAAGCAAAGGCTACATAGAAAGTATTCAGTATCTTAATGAAGTTAGAATAGAGTTTACATCAAAATGATGAAGAACCTAACTCTGAAGACTAAACTTCAGAAAGGTTTAGAATGCATCTCAAATAACAACATCATGCCTTCCATATGATGAAACACATAGAGAAGGCACACTAGAAGACTAAAGTTGACAACATTCCACTTTCCACATACTGCCAAAAGGGGTTTGCAGCGAAACTGGACCCAACCAAAACCCAAAATAATTGAAACAATATGATTGTAAAAGCAAATAACATGAGAAGAGGGTTGAATTGTGTTTTTAGAAATTTTGAACTTTACTTTGATCAAAAACACGTTTATCATCTGATATAGAATTTACTGAAAACAAATAATAGATCTTTTAAGCAAAGCTCTATTAATGGAAAATAGGTTTCTTAACAGATATAGGAACTAAAAACAAAATTGAACAGTTTTGTAAGTCAACATAGATAAAAATAGTAAAGAAAAATACAAAAGGTTATACTAGTTTGTCTCTACCTTAAAACTACATCTAGTTCTTGGAAACCCACCAAGTTTCCACTAACTTATCAAAAGTTACAAGTATTCTTCACTGTCACTTCTAATTCTTACAAAAGCAAGCTCTACCCCAAGCTTGACTTAACCTAGTATTATTTGTCCTACCAAGTCACTACTGGCTCTAAACAAATCAATAAAATTTATTGGAAGTTTGCACATTTACTAATATAAGATTGTCTTGTAGACAGATATATCTCTTAGCACTTTAGTCTTTTCTTTCAAGGTATACAAGATCTTTTGAGAGCTTAGTATCTATATAAAAATTTACAGAGAGCTTTTTACAAGAAAGAATGAATTAATAATTTGCAAGTAAGTTTGTGTCTTGTTTCTTCAAAGCTTCTTCTATTTATAGCCTTCATCTTTAAGTATTTATTGTCTCACAATGAGTGTATTCTTCACTTTGTTCTCCATCTAAAGTCTTGAGACTGTTAAAGCATTTAATGCTTCCATTAAATGCATGTCATTTCTTCATGTGAAGTCCATGTTGGTAGGTTGATGTGTATTACACTTCAATAGTGATGGAGGTCCAAGTCAAGCCAAGGGTCTAGAAGGGGAACTTGAAGCACTTCCTTTGGTGAGCTTCATAGGACCAATGACAAGAGCTAGGACTCAAGCACTTCAAGACCATATTCAAGCCAACTTGGGCAAGCATGAAGTTACAAACCTTATCAAGGACCACAAGAGCTGGATTTTGGTGTCTCAAGTCCACTTTAATTCAATAAATTCCAGTACTTGTTAAGAGAAATTCAATAAAACATTTGTAAATAAATAGTTACTGCTTTAATCGATTATTTGGGCTTGGTAATCGATTACAAGATGTTTAGAAGCAATCAGGAAACATAGCCTTTCTGCCGTAATCGATTATTTCGTTAGTGTAATCGATTATTTCAGTTTTTGCCTGATTTAATCGATTACCATAACGAAGTAATCGATTATATCAGTATCAGATGGTTACTGCACAGTTTTGGAAGCCAGCGGACACTTATGTAAAGCTTGTCCTACAAGCTACGTTTTGGGCTTCATTTTAGCTTACATTTACATGTCATTTAGGGTTAATTAGCTTAATAATTCGTGGCCTATATAAGGTCCCAAACTGAATGTAAAAGGCATTCCATCTTTGGTGAATCAATACAATTTCTGAATTGTTGGTGAGAGTTTTCTCCCTTTGTTCTTAGTCAAGAACTTCTTGTTTCTTATCAATGGCTTCTGAGCTATTGTGGTGATTCTTGCAAGACTTATTGGAATTCCTATTCCATGGTGTCAATCCAAATCCATTTCTATTCTTCTTCCATAA
This sequence comes from Glycine latifolia, assembly GCA_013407115.1. Classification (NCBI taxonomy): domain Eukaryota; kingdom Viridiplantae; phylum Streptophyta; class Magnoliopsida; order Fabales; family Fabaceae; genus Glycine; species Glycine latifolia. The sequence continues at coordinate 9,252,394 of CM023943.1, forward strand.
TCCATTTCTGATTTTAGAAAAACATAAACAGCCCCATTCAATGAGAGAGTTCCCTACTCTGTTTTGAAGTGAATTGAAGATTGAGTTCCATTGCAAGGAAGATCAGGGCAAACAGGACTTGATTCAATTTTGGAGTCCATCAAATAGGAAGGTCACTTTGTCCATCATAGTAGGTCTCATAGCAGAGCGCATCTTTTGATGAAGATCAGTACTTCTAGACTATGGACTTCATTTATTCTTCATAGGACTTTGACAGATCCTAGGAGAATGTTTTATACAAAATAGAATATCAGACATGGAGTATTAAATGAAGGTCTTAAATGCACTACTTAATGTTATACCAGATTATCTTATATGGATGTATCGTTTGAAAACTCAGACCATGATCTGATAGCACATTAGACACAACTTTTATCATTTTGTATTTATTTGTATCCAACAAAAATAATTAAGAGTCTTGATTTGTCTTTAAGATATAAATGTCTTTTGACTTAACAATGGTTAAAATTGAGCGGTTTATGACAAGTAAATTAGGTTACATTATTGGGTTCATGCGGTTACATATGGTCAAGTTTGCTACCAATTTTACGAACCAACGGTACCCAAACCTGACCAACTAAACAAACCTTTAAAGAAAAACTTGTAGAGCTCTCATATTTAAGTGAAGTGTGTTGAGTTTTATTTTAACATAGCGTTGCACTCGTATCTTTTCTTCTCATCCTAATCTAGTGTCTTTTCCACCCTTGTTTCCTTCCCATCTCTTTCCTCTCACATCCCTTAACCTAGATCCATCAATTTTTCTCCTCATTTCTTTGTCTCGTGCAACAATTTCTTGTCCCAAACCTTTTGCCTCACCCAACTTTCAACCAAAGTTGTTATACTTTGTGTTGAACCTAGCCTCTCCTTTTGTCAGTGATGGTTGCGCAACCACCAAAATTCGCCATTCCAGTCATCACATAGAAGACTTTATCCACATTGCAACACCAAGCCACGCTTTGGGTAATGGGTATACCTCTTTTCCTCTGTTTTCAAATGGGTCACTCTAAAAATCCTCGTTTTTCCCCTTTTTAACTCTTTCTTGCCCTTATAATAGAAAGTGCGTGGAATTTGCTTCTGAGGAGCCTTTAAAGTTGTAATCTTAGTGTCATTCTATCAAAAAAAGTTTTTACCATAAAATTAGTTACAAAATTATTTTCCTTTTATTTGAATTATGTTTTTCTAGTCTATTGGTTTATTTTGTTGTGATGTCTATTCATGCAATGTGATTCATGCAAAATAGACACTGCCATCGTCTTCATAATACATGCTTGGAAGGGAGCAAATTCTATTATGGTTTTATGAGTTTCACATAGATTTTCCTCCTTTTCATGATTGATGTCTAAGCCATTTTTATTGACCTTAGCTCAGGTAAATTTAGACTTTGTACTGCCTGTGTCTTTTGAGATTTTTTCTTGTTTGTAAACACTTTTTCATTTTAGTGTTTGTTAGATTTGGATTTACCCATAATTCAAAAGCATGCAAATTTAGTATAAATAGACTGATATTTTCATTTCAGATTTCACTTAATTTGTATTTTCGAAAACTCCTTGGGACTCTTTGCCTTTATGAACTGCACTTTATCCCATTTGTTTTCAAATAGTTTGTCTCACTTTGTAAATATTACTTAGTCTTCAAGATCCAACATTTTTGCTTGAAATTTAATATTTTGTTTGTTGTCAAGGCCAAATACATTGAGCTTTATTGTGCACTATTGTTAGACTATTGGCAAGCATACCAATGTCATCGCAGGTTACAAAATTTATTAAGAGATCGTCTCCACAGAGACTTGAGCTACTTAGTTTTTCCAAATAAAACTTAATAGTTCAATAGTTATGTACAATAAATATAATTGACATTTCATGGATTTACGGAAATAACAGAATTATGAAATTAACGAAAATACGAAAATAATTTGGATTTAGTGAGTCAGAAATACGGAAAATTATGAAAATAATTAAAACAATTTTAATCAATTCAAGAAAAAGGTAGGACTGGATTTCATCATTCATACCCTCAGTATCTAATTAACATTAACACGTATGAATCATTTTCTAACATTACTAATTCACACATTAATTCACCCCAAATTGATCCCTCACATTTGAGAATCCTAAGGATATTTATCAAATATTGATCTCTCGCATATGAAATAAATATCATAGAATTACAATCATAATCTCCTGCTATTCGCAATCCAAACGTTATGCTTTATTCCTAGCAATGTAGCATAAAGAGTAAAAGCATTCAGTTCAAATTCTAAGAGCACTTTCCAGTCAAACTTATAATCCAATTTCATGAAACTAGTGATCAAGTAGAATCAAGCACTATGAACATAATGAAATTACTAGTAATGAGTAGAAAAGATTCATATATATCAAATATCAAAATAGATACATAAGGGTACAAAGATTACATCTAATCCTTTGGAGAAACTAATTGATCATTGTGTAGAGCACAAGATCAACAAAAGACATGACAAAGGAAGTGATTCATTGTCCGTTTCCGCAAAGTTTCCCCTCATTTTCTCTCTTTTCCCTCCTCCTTATGCGTGATTCTTTGCCTCTTGTTCATTCTGGTCCCTTCTTGCATCCTTGCATGGCTTTTTATACACAACTAGTCCAAGAGGTACCAACTCAACACGCCTAGGCGAGTTGGTTGCTTATTGCTGAAGAAAGGTAGCTTGCCCAAGCAAGTTGATTGGTTCGTGGAGAGGTAATCTCACTAGCCTAGGCGAGCTGAATGCTAGCCTTGGCGAATTTTACCCTGGAAATTTGTGAATTTGACCATTTTGCCCTTCATCTTGGTTTGGTTTTTGGATCAAATAAATACCTATCGAAACATCAAAATTGAACGGATGAATCTTCCAAATTTAAACAACCACATTTATAAATGTACAAAATATAAAATAACTAGAGTTAAGGGAAGTTCATAAGAAAATTTTTGAAATCAAAAACTAAGTGCCAGCATTATAATCCCGAAAATAACTAAAATATGGCAGTTATCAACTCCCCCTAACCTAGAATCTTGCTTGTCCTCAAGAAAAGTAAAGAAATAAAACTAATAATAATAGAAGTGTAAGTAACAAAGAAAACACTTTAATACTTCTATATCAAAATTTGTGAGCATGCTTTGTAAAGAATCAACTTTCAAAGTAATAAGAACAAAATTTTCAAATAATCAACCATGAGAATTGAAAACACAAAAGATGAAATTCACAAAACCAAATGAGATTAGGATCAATTCACATTTTATTTCTAAAGAACATCAAAGAAAACAAGTGATGGACTCAAACAGAGGAAAACCCCTCAAAGGTGCTTAATTCTCCCACAGGCAAGTGTTTCATCTCAATTCCAACACTGATACATCATAAATCAATTTTGCAGTTCATTTCCTATCAAATCAAATATAAAGTACATAATCATCATGGATCATTAGGACTTATAGGGTTGGGCCTGGCTTGAAAGAAATCTTGGCTTTTTTGGATATTCAAAAATACCTTGAGAATAGGAGAGCAAACATAAAAGCAAGTTATCATCACTTCCTATTTCTTCCCTTTTCTACCAAGTTATCAATATTTCCTATACCAGCATCTCAATCACCCAACTTATAAATTTACAACAACTCTGTACAGTTTAGAACATAATGTACATAATTCATACATTTATTTATTCACAAAGAACTTGTTTCCTTTTCCTTTTTCGTTTTCTTTTCTTCTTTTTCTTTTTCTTTTCTATACAAATTTTAATTCACATAAATAGCCACATAGAAAAATAAAGTATTTTCATCACATTAGCCACCCAAATGATAGAAGTTCCCAACAAAACTCCCTTTGCTCTCTTAACCTACGGTAAGGTAGGAAACTCTTATCCTAGGTCAGTGTTCCAACAAAATACAAGTGTTTGGCTCAAAGGGCTAGCAAATGGTAAATCAGTATACATTGTGATAGCTTTTTGGCCAATGGCTTAAAATGTACAAGAAAGAAAGAAGGCCTAAATCATATCCATGCATCATATGTTATGACAATTAGAAATTCATGCAAAATCAACTATAGAGCATATCATTGAGGACACTCAATGTAAATTCTGTGGTTACACACAATCACTAAGTTGTTCAAATCAAATCAGTGTTTCGAAAGTTGTTCATTATCAAGTCCATGTAAAAATATCTGCCTTCATTTGGTATTTGGGAAAGTCATTCATTGTTTTTCATTCTCAAAGTTACCAAAGATCATTTTGTTGTGTTATAATCCAATTCAAAAACACTATCTGTTGATTCTTTCCAAAACATGTTATGTCCAAGAAAAATTTCTTTTTAAGTCCTAAAAAGAGTTATACATATTCTACAACTATTTTAATAGAACAAAACAAAATTAATCAAAAATGTGTACTACCAAAAAGAAATAAACCTTTGTGTACACAATTGAAGTGCGCAATACTAAAAAGAATCATAAACGCACATAACTATTCAAGCAAACATCCAACATAGTAAATAATGAAATAATGTAATGAATTTTAGAATAAAGCAGTAAAGAAGCATAAAGACAATGTCACAAATTTTGAAGATCATGGTTGAGAAGCTCAGTCTCCTCAAATGAGATAATCAACATGGTATGTTATATCCACATATGTTCTTCCTCCTCCCTAATCATGTGCATCTCTTTGGTCGGCCTGTCTCCAGGCCATACAACAATAGTTCTAAATTGCTCAGTGTAACGACCTAATTTATCTAAGTTGATTTTATTACTAGTATTTTTACTTAGAATAAAATTTTTTCAGGAAACGTGTATTTGTAAAAATTCTGAGTCATTAAAATTTACAAAATATGTAAAGACTAATTCATTAGTCAATGTCTCTGTTACAAAAGTTTATACAAGTACAAAACTCTTTGCAAAATCCAGCTTAGTACATGGCTCCTTCAATATATCAATACTACTCCAGAGCTTCAAGGAACCTGTCCAGGGCTGCCTTCTAAGAAAAACATGAAACAAATCTTGTGAGAAATAAATTTCTCAGTAGACAAAGTTAAATCCCAAACTTACTAGTAGGTTAGTAAAACATCAATATATTCAAACCCATACATAAGAAATATGCAAGCTATATGAATGCATGAAATGAACTATCCCAGGGCAAATGGCCTCCACATATCGTACTGTATGTGGCCACACCTCGTACTGGATGTGGATGCTGCTATAGTCTTACGCAAACATGCATGAAATATTGCCATGTATCTTACGCCTGGGTACTACATATCGTACTGTATGTAGCATCAGATTCTGTTTCTCCAAAGCCTCGTACTGGACTTGGAAACAGTAATCCACCTATCTTATCACATCAATATTCATCCATAATAAAATCAAATCCATAAGTGAAACACATATACCTTATGGAAAAATATTTTCATTATATCATCATATGGATTATAAATATGGTTACACCACCATAATATGTATTATAAGTATGGTTACACCACCATATTTTAATCAAGTAAGATTATTACCATCTTTTATGCATAACCAGAGAATAGTTTTAACTATAGAGAAATTATGTTAGTAATCTAACTAATGATCCTCAATATAAATAATATCTAATTCCCTTGAAACCTTCACAAGAAAAGATTCAAACCTAGTATGAAATCTTGATTCTTCTTTCACTTACTTCCTCACTAATTAATCCTCAAAAGTGAATCATTCAATAGTTAAACCATTAAACTACATACCATTCAACCTCTACTTCTAAATTTAAATCAAAATAGTTTCATAAAAATATCAACAGACAGTCCAAAATATCATTAAAATCACCTTCAAAAGTTCATCAAATGGGCTTCCATACATCACTAATATTGATGGATATAAATCATCACCTATCTTATGGCTTAAATTAACATATTCTCATTAAAGAATAACCTTCAAACATCACGAAATTCAAGCCTAAATAATAACCATAATTCAGCCTACTAAAGCATGTAAATTAATCCAAACCATGGCTTAACTAGAGATTTAAGCTTTGCCTACCTCAAGTGAGTTTGAGTCTTGAATTGAATGGATAAATGGCTTCCTTCCTTCCTTCCTTTCTTGGGAAATCCTCTTAGAGATGAAGCCTTGATATCCTTCTACTAAACTTGACAAGAACTCTTCTTAAGGTTGCTAGGTTTCTGACAAAAATTTTCTCAAAGTGATGGATTTGCTTTTCTTTCTTGATTCAAGTTTTAAAAGAGAAAGATGAAATGAAATGAAGGTGATATGAGGGGAGAGGGAGCACAAAATTGAGGTAGAGGAAATGCCTTGAGAATGGTTTGCACCAAAGGTTCCCCCCCTCCCTTTATATAGTGTTTAGAAAATATAACTTTTTCTTAAAAATCTTCCAAGTTGATTTTGTGCCATACAAGTGTCCTAACACTTGTCTTGGTCATAATGAATGTCTTTCCAAGTGTCCACTTAGTTGGCATGCCTTTACAAGTGTCCCTACATGTGTCCAATTTCATGAAGCTTCTCCTTGCTTCATCAAAGTTCATGTGAAGGCTAGATGGAGGTGGAGAAATCTTGGCTTGATTTTTATGTTATCTTGCATCCATGCCATACAAGTGTCATACCACTTGTTTCTATCATGTGGCTTGCTTTCTAAGTGGCTTATCATGAAGTTTCTTGCCTCTTCTACACCCTTCTTCACGTGCTCTTCATATCTAGGGGTGGGAACATAAATTTTTCTTCCTTTTATGCCATACAAATGTCCTTCCACTTTTTATCACAAAACCTGTTTTAGTAAAAGCCTTATTCTGGATTAGTTAACCGTTGGATCTCCTTAAAATTTTAAAGGTACACTAATATCCCACATATGTAACTTTTGACCGTTGGGATTGATAAAATAATCTCTAGAGCTTTCCACGTGATCTACCAAAGGAGACAAGAGAAGATTTTTCTTCTTATCTTGTTTTTGATTGGCCTATACTTCTGCTGATTATCAAAAATTACTAAACCATTTTATTAAATTGGTTTATATATTCTATAATTAAGAGAAAATTCCTTAGATTATATGTATCATCTTTCCATGTTTTTCTTATGCTTGAATTTTCTTAAATAAAGTCTCAAAGTTGTTTTCTTGAAAAATTCCTAAAAATTTTATTCTAAAGTTTTGTGTCTCAAAATATTTTGATACTTAGTTAGCTAAGTGTATGCTATAATTCCATTAGGTTTCTACAAAATTTTTAAAGTTATTTGAGCATTTTTGTCCGAGGGGCATATTGGTAATTTTGTCATGCTTCCTAGGGGCATTTTGGTCATTTTTCAAAAATATACAAGGATATTTTTGTAATTTTCATCCTAAGGGTATTCTAGTAAATTCTACTTCATGGAAAGAGTGATTTAGTCATTTCTCTTCAAATATACTTGTATCCAAACATCATCACATTTCCACAAGTGTTTAATAAAATTTTTAGGATGTTACACTCAGGGGTAGGCCAAGGATAAGGATTAGGATCTTGGCGCTATTGATGCAGTGTGTAGTGATAAAAGCTATCATTCAACTCTATTTGGCCCCTATGGTTGGCGACCTGCTAGTCAACCGCATGACGCAAGTATGTGTGCATCTGGAGTTCCATCCTCTAGAGGTGAGCTGAGATGGACTCCAATGATGGTTGCTGCTCTGTTGGTGATGGAGCATATACTTCTGGTTGGGGTTGCTGAAATTGTTCTGGTTGCTCAACATGTTGTGGTATGCAATATTTTTCAATAAAAGATCTGGGGATGGGAGGTCGTATGGATTTGGAGGGTATGACTGGCACTCCATAGAACTTGCATAATCCTATTATTAAGGATGGGAATCCCAGTGCTTTGTTTGATTTTCCTGGGTCCAATGGGTGCATAGGAGGTTCTATAATTATAAACTAATAGAGGGCATTTGAAATCAATTGGGCCATATGAACATTGATCTGCTCTATGAAACTATAAACTAGCTAACATTTTGGTAAAGTCAGATCAGAGTTATGATAATTCGGAAGGATATTACTCAAGAGAAAAGTCTTCCAGATTTGAGTAAGAGTGCTCGTATTTGTTCTCATAAGCCATACCTGTAACACCTTGAAATTTCGTTGACTGAAAATATATGTTTGATGTATTTCTTATGTTATTTGATTGGGTTAGATTAGTTGAAGTATTGTGTAAATTATCCTTGTGCAACTGCTTGGTGTGGATGTTAGGATTATGTAGAGTTTGTTTGATTTGTGTTGAAAATGTGTGATTTCAAGTTTTACCCAAAATCTATTTTGGTACAACTATTGTAACATCCCAAAAATTTAAAAATGTTAATTAAAGATAAAAAGAAAAATTACAAAAATGTTTGAAGGAGAATGACCATATTACCCTTTACTTTGATGTGAGAATTAACATACTACCCTTGAAGTGGATATTACAATAATACCCTTGGAGTAAAAATACAATAATATCCTTAGATATTTTGGTTAGACTTGGAGAAGAAGAAAGGGAGGTAACCATGATGTCATCCTTGAAGAAGAAATTACAATAATACCCCTGGAATGACAAATTACCATAATACCCTTCGTAACAGATAAACATCACAAGAAAACTAGGAATACTTAGACTGGCCAAAAATTTATGATTAGGTAAGACAGAAGATAAGTCTCTAAATTTTACTACTCAGTATAATAAATATAACAAAATAAACCTTGCCGTAAAAATGAAGGAAAATCACATGAATATCTAAAGCTATCATGAGCTATAGTTTCAGACCATGTGATGATAAATGAGGAATATGATCACATGAGAAACACCTGTGATGGTAGTGTGATACAAGAAGGATATGATAGAATCTAATGGATCCAAGTAGCAAGTTTAGAAGTGCTTAGAATATATTTTATCATGATTATTTAACTTAAAGACAGAAACCAATCCTAGCCGTGTAGGATTTTGGGCAAAAGCTTAAGATTTTAAATGTATGGCACATAAGTAGCTAGCATATTAATTGGAAAACACATGAAGTACAAGCGGTATAAATACTAAAACTAGGTGCAGCCACATGTGCTTGTGTACGTGAGATTTTTTTTTAGCAAAACCAATAGGAATTTAAGTGTAGCCTTATGTGAGTAGACGTATACGTGAAGGCATAAAGAAAAATGTGAAAACATGTAGTATGTAAGTAAAACAAAAAGAGATAAGCCTCTTAAGGAAGATCTTCCACGTGCATCTTAGCATTTAATGAAGGAATATTGCATGATTACATGACATGATTACTTAGTTGAACTAGAACTAAACTAAGGTATAACTGGACTTCCATCCTAACCAATTTTGCTTCTATAAATATTCCCTTTGAATTAAATTATGCACGTTGCCAAGCTTCCTTTCTCTCAACCTCACAATCAATTCTCTCATTTTCTCTCTTCACTCAAACAAATCTCTTATCTCCTTCACTAAACCATGTTAACCACACTTTTTATTCTAGCTTTCACTTAGTTCTTCTAGATCTAGCTCCTAAGTAAGTTGTTCTTGGAGAAAAGTTGAAGCCCGAAGATCTTGGAGGTGTGTTCCAGCAATGATCTTCAAAAAGCAAGGAGATCTATTGCTTCAAGCTAAAGTTAAGAAGAAAGTGCCAAGCAAGGTTAAAGTAGGTGTAGGTTTAGGTTTATTTATCACTTATTCTTGAGATGCTTTGAGATGAATTTTTGTCTATTTTTAAAATTCTATATCTCCCTATGTACTTAACCAAATGAGGTGTTTGACAACTCATTTTAAAAATTATGATGTCCTTTATGTTGTCCTAAATTATGGGACCAAAATGAGTAGTGAATCGTGCCCATAACTTATTGGAACCCAAGCTATCCAAAACTGTCCATACCCAAACAACTACTTCCAACCATTTTTAAAAATTTATATCTATCTCATTTCCTACTCAAATTAGGCTTATAATATATGGAATTAAAGATCTAGATGTGAACTATAACATATTAAAAATTTAGCCAAATCTGGATTGTTTACTGCTTGCAGTCACAAAGACAATAAGAGATGTTAGTGTCCCATTTTGAGCCTGCTGGCAGATTTGGAGTTTTGTTTTTAAAATACTATAACTAGAGTTTTAGAACTCCTATTGAGGCATGTGATACCTTGTTAGAAATCTTAGGAAGTCTTGTTTAACATACAAAAAGATGGTAATTTAATGACTTGTAGATTAGCACATATTATAGGAAGAACCGAATCATATGTGGTGAGAAATCTTGTTGTTATGATGTTCTTGAAAAGTGTTTTTGTATGGTGATGAAGTCTTGATGTTTTGTGGCCTATCTACATGACATGAGTTATGTAACGACCTAAAATTATTCTAGATATTGTATTTTTATTAGGGTTAAACTTTTAAAAACCGTTAGATAATTTTTATTGCTATTTTATTTTTACTGAACAGGTCCTAGTATAAATTCTAAAACGTATAGATTATAGAAGTTGTTACACTGATATATATATATATATATATATATATATATATATATATATATATTATAAGTAGTCACAGTCCTTGTTACAAAAGTCATTATTAAACAAGTACAGGATTTTCCATACACCGACCTACTCCATATCTTCATTTCTACACCATCACCATTCCAGGGTATCAAGGAAATTGACCACTATTGCCATCTAAAAAAAATGAAACAAATCTAGTGAGAAATAAAAATTCTCAGTAGGCAAAAACTAAACCACCAAACACGTTAGTACATTAGTAAATAATTAATATATTCAAATGAAGCAATAAAATAATTATGCAAACTATGTAGCTACACCTCGTACTGTATGTAGCTACACCTCGTACTAGATGTAGACGCTGCGATCGTCTTACGCAAACATGCATGATTTTTGCCATATATTTGCACCTGGTCACTACATATCGTACTGTAGGTAGTATCAAATTTTGTTTCACAAATCTCGTATTGGACTTGGAAACATAAATCAACATATCATCAGTCAAAATCCATTCATAATAAAATCCATAAGCAAAATACATACCATCTTATGGAAAAATTGTTGTTGTCATAACATCATACGTACCACAAGTATGGTTAAACCACCATACCTTATTCAAATAAGATCATTACCACTTAGGCATGACCTTTGAATATCCTCAAGCTATAAAAAATCATGTTAGTAACCTAACTAATAAACCACAATATATCTCTAAAATAATTTCTAACACCTTTAAACTTTCACAAGAAAATTATAACCTAGCATGCATTTTAATCTCCTTTCACCTACCACCTTGCTACTTCATCCTCAAATTCAATCACTCAAACATTTGAACCATTTAACTACATACCATTCAACCTCTACTTCAAAAAATTAATTCAAAACAGTCCCATAATAAAAATATTAACAAACAGCCCAAAGGTCATCAAATCACTCACAAAAATCATCAAATGTGATTCCAAATATCACTAATATTTCAACCTATAAATCATCACCTATCCTATGGTTAAAATCAATATTTCCACATCATAAAATAACCTTAAAATGACATGAATTTCAAGTCTAAATGATAACCATAAATCTGCCTAATTAAGCATATAAATTAATCCAAACAAAAGCTTAACTAGAGATTGAAGCCTAGCCTACCTCAAGTGAGTTTGAGTTTGAAATGGAAATAGATTAAGGGCTGTCTCCTTGGGAAAATATTCTAAGAAATGAAGCCTTGAAAGAAGATTTTGATTGATGGATGAGGTGGTAGAAGAAGTCACAGTTTGTGGAAAGCAAATAGAAAGCAAGAAAATGAAAGCAAGGTACAAGAAAAATGGAAATTGGCTTTGGCTTTGGATGCTAGATCCTACGTGAATTTTTTTCCACAGCCCTAGCTATTTATAGTAATTTAATTAGTTGAGTTTTAAGTGGTTCTACGTAGATTAGAACTGAATTAGGAGTTGGTTTGGTTACAACTTAACTAAATCATCATTACTTTGAAAGATATTTTGCTTAAACCTTATCTTGACTTTGATTCTTTTGGTCAAGATTCTTTCAATCATGGAATTAGCTGGCCTCCCTACGTGGACTTGGCTGAGCAAGGGTTGCAATTTCTTGTCTTAAATTGCCCCACATGCACACAAGAAGCCTTGATTAAATCTTTTCACTCCAGCAGAAAAATATTTTACAGCAGCCTATGGTTTTGCTCTTTACATTTGGCTTATTGTTCAAGTGCATTCTTTGCCTTATTGAGGGAGTATATGCACGTGGATATTTATTGGACTGGACAAGCTCTGATTTGTCACTCTTTTGGAGCTGAACATTTAATTCTTTTGGCCAAAAATCCAAGAGTCGCAAGTTTTACTCAATCCTAATGGTCCAAAGGGCTATAAGCACTCAACCAGATAGGGTTCACTCATTATTTATTCTGTACCAATATACTAGTCCAAAAATTCTCATTTTCTAGTATGTTAAACTACACTTCCTAAGATTTTCAAAACGATATCAAATTCCTTATTTGGAGTTATACAACTCGAGATATAGAATTTTTAATCTATACTTCCAAAGCTGCCAGCAAATTTAACTTAGGACAATGACATCCCTTAGTGTTTTTGTTATTGCAAGCAGTACACAATCTAGATTGATCTGAAATTTTTATATGTTATAGTAGACATCTAGATATTTAATTCCATATATCATTCACTTAATTTGGATAAGAATTGAGAGAGATATAATTTTTTTAATACAGGTGGCAGAAACTGTTTTTGAGTAAGCATAGTATTGGACAGCTTATGTGTAATTAAATTCTGGGCATGATTTCATTGCTCAGTTTGGTCCTATATTTTAGAACAACATAGAGGATATCCTAAGCTTTAAAATGAGTGGTCAAACACCTCGTTTGGTTAAGTACAGAGGGAGATATAAAATTCTATTCTTTCCTTCTTGTATCACACTACGATCATAGGTGTTCCTCATGTGATAGTTTTAGATACTAATCATAAATTTTCGGTCAGTCTAGGTACTCCTAATTTTCTTGTAATATTTATCTATTACTAAGGGTAATTTGGTAATTTGTCATCTCAGGGGCCTTTTTGTAATTTCTTAAAGTTTTCACAAAAATATCTAAGGCAAAATATCCTAGGGTATTTTGGTAATTTGTCACTAAATTTAGGGATATTATTGTAATTTTCACTTCAAAATATCTAACCAAAAAATCTAAGGGCATTATTGTAATTTTGACTTCAAGGACATTTTTGTAATTTTAACTTCAAGGGTACTATGGTAATTTTCCTTCAAGCATTTTTTTTAATATCTCTTTTTATCTCTAATTAACATATTTAAATTTTTGGGATGTAACTAGTTATGTAGCTTTGCATGTTATTATGCATATCATATGCATTAAAAAAGATAAAGAGACTAAATAAAGAATAACCCAAAGGGTGATACGGTTAATCCGAGCACGACCCTGAGGGAAAGACTAAAGAAAGATAAGACCTGAAGGGTGATACATTTAAGTTGAGCATGACTCTGAAGGACCCAACGGGTGATACGGTTAAGCTGAGCATGACCCTACGGGAAAGACATATTGACCCAAGGGTGATAGAGTTAAGTTGAGCACGACCCTGTGTGACCTCAAAGGGTGATACAGTTAAGCTGAGCACGACCCTACTGGAGGAACCTAAATCTAGTAATGAGCTCATTGTCTAGTTTAGGGTATTAAAGAAGAGATTAATAAAGAAAAACTATGCATTGTCATGATTGAAAATTATGCTTGCACTAATGATGAAGTATGATATTATTTTTAAGTGTTTATGAATAAAATGAAACTACTTCAGGTTATATGTTTATGAAATTAAAATCAACTATGATTATTCACATGTTTTCTTAATAAACCGAAGTAGCTGGAATGATGACGATGACACTGTATGATAAGTGAGTTTTCACCTACTGGGAATTCTTTGGAATTCTCATTGTTTTAGTGTGTTCCCGTGTCATTCCAGACAGGTAAATCGCGAAAAGCAGATACAAATTGGGGACAAACTGGAAGATTTCTTTTAATGTTGAAGATTTTTAGTATTTTCCTATATGCTTTGTAGTATATGGACATTAATATTATTGTATGAAGTATTATTTACAGGTTCTTACTAAGTTTTGAATTTATTAAAGAGACCAAAAAGTCTCTACAGGCTCTATATAAGCATAGTTTTCATAACACAGTTAAATTTCAAATATTGAGACAAGTTTTTCTTAATCAGATCTGGTTAAAAAATTTACATTAGAAAATTTAACATCGTCTAGTTACGTATTATGACCTAGGCATAATATAGTAATTGGAAGGGTGTTACAACTATGATCTTGGACTCTTTGACTGTTGGATTGCCTTCATATTTTGATTGTAAGTTCAAAACATAACTATGCATCTTTTGACTGTTCGGATTTGCAAAATAATAATTTTTGATGTCTTGCTTAGCGCGACTAGCGTGCTTAGCGCAATTCCAAACAGAGAGATAATTACGCTAAGCGACCAGAGCTCGCTAAGCAAGATCTGCAGGTTATAAATACATATATAAGCACCGAAAATGCATTTTTCACTCCTCTCTCTCTAAAACCTCACCCAAGACTCTAATCCACCTCCTCCACTGTAACAACCCGCCTCGTCACTACTACATCACTAACTCTAATCGGTTGAATTTTCAAATTTTAATGAAAACTCCATTAATTTGATTATGAAAATGGTAGTAAATTTTTCGCGATAATACAACTGTCATACACACGATACAATTACATAATTGAATATATACATATATATCATATCAGGGCATATCATTCACATATCAATACTTAATTCAGATTTACATGTAATTACACCTGGAATCTTACATATCTAACAAAATAATTCAAGGAACTAACTAAGAAAGAGTTGATTAACAAAACACAACTCTTTCCCAAAAAGAACTCCAACGTCATCACATTGGCTTGGAGGCTCCAACCAAAAAGAATCTCCCTCCAAAGTCACCTAATGCTGCTCATCTGCTCAGACAAATGTAAGTTCGCGATTATCACAGGTACCAACCACACGGTACAACAAATGCAAGGGTGAGTTTATTACATAAAACCAACTAGCATCAGATAACCACAATTGGAAAGGAAACAACAACAATAACCAAAATCACTACCAAAAATCCATCAATACAATACCCACTCAACACACTAATCATCCAATTCATTTCACAAATCAAACAATCATATTATGAATGATGCATGCTTTTGATTTCACTCTCACTATGGAATGTGGTACCATATCCAGGGAAATGGCCTCTCATAGGAAAATAATTCATCGCCTATCAGGGTCATCATGTCGTGCACTGGTCATTCCCCCCCCGGGTGATCAGCCAGCGGCACTAGGGACTCCCAAACCTGATGGCCCCTTAGTACCCACAGATACGCGCATGCGTTCATTCTATTTCCACTAATGCAATATGAAGTATGAAACATGGGCACCATCAATGCATGACCCGACTAGAAACACATCCTTTTTCGCAAGGGTAACCTATCATGCACCCCTATGTACATATATAACACACCAATGTGGGCTCACCAATGCACTAACCGTGGCTAGGAACACATCCTTCCTCGCAAGGGTAACCAACCGGTCACTGCATCCCAGGTGGACGTACACATCATACAACCATGGGCACCATCAATGCATGACCTGGCTAGGAACAAATCCTTCCTCGCAAGGGTAACAGTCATGCACCCCTCATGGATATCCATGTATATCCACATCACACAAAGACATTGTTCACATCAACATTATCTCTCACCAATGTCATTATCAACGTCCACATCATATCATCTCAATATCATCATCATATATATCAATATCATCTCATTTTCAACATCATTAACCACATCAACATTATCTCATCTCAATATCATCAATGACATCACAAACAATCGCATTTCATATCTATACATAATACATATGCTGAGATTCACATTGACAATTCATCATACCGCAAGACTGATATTTTTAGGAAAATTCTAAATTAAAGAGGAGGAATACAATATATAAAATACACTCTTATGCCCATTTAAAATTTAATAAAGAATTAAATAGAAGAACACATTATAAAATTTTGGGCAGAGTCTCCCCTGTAATTAAGACTTTTCCCAAAAATCCAATCATTACAAGACAACATCATTCATAGTTTTATCCATCAACAAACCAATTCATCACATCCCATTAGTTAAAAACATAGTTTTTTCTTGAAAACAAGCACACATAGGAACAAACACACATCAATCATAAATACATTGCATCCCATTAGTTAAAAACTTAGTTTTTCTTGAAAACCAGCACACAGCAGGGACAAGAAGTTATCTTCATAGTTGGACTTCCTGGCCCCCAACTATGGTATCAAAACTATAACTAAATAATAAACTCCCCTTACTTAGTTAGGAGTTCTCCCTGTTATAGCCTACCGGTGTTGTTTCGTGATCCTTCAAATACGTGTGTTTGTCCGAACGCAGAGTTCTATGTACCAAATCAAAGATAATTTAGTATAGATTTCAAAGGCAAGGTCAAAATTAACATTTGGGATCAATACCCACTCAAATTGAAATGGGGATGAACGGTGTTTTGGGAGTTTACATCCAAAGACATCATTTTGAAATTCTGAACACACAAATGTGACTAGGGTTCAATAAGGATCACAAAAATGACATCATTTACAACATCTCATTTTTGTGATTTGGGTACCGTTATTGGGTGTTTTTACACTTCCTTTGAAAGGTCTTTGAAATGAGACATTGTAAAAGATTTCTTTTTATAATATTGATGTCATTTTTGTGACCTTTGTTGAGCCCCGGTCACATTGGTGTGATTGAAATTTTAAAATTATGTATTTTTTATGTGGACTCCAAAACACCATTTTAGCCCCTTTTAAATTTGAGTAGGTATTTGACCCTAATGTTAATGTTAACCTTGTCTTTGAAATCTATACCAAATTGTCTTTAATTTGGTATATAGAGCTCTGCATTTGGACTAAAGTACGTGAACTTGAGAGATCTCAAAACGAGCTACAAGGAGCTAACAGAGGGATATAGGTAGGTGAGGGGAGTTCATTGTTTGTTTATAGCTTTTGATACCATAGTTGGTGTCAAGGAACCCAATTATGGGGATGTATGTTTGTCCCTGTTGTGTGCTAGTTTTCAAGAAAAACTGTGTTTTAAACTAATGGGATGCGATATATTTGCTAATGATGAATGAAATTCTGAATGATGTTGTTGTAATGATTAGATTTTTTTGGCAAAAGTCTTAATTAAAGAGGAGACTCTGCCCAAAATTTTATAAATCTATTCTTCTATTTACTTCTTTATTAAATTTTAAATGGACACGAGTTTGTTTTGGATATTATATATAACGGCCTAATATATTCCTAGATAATTTTTATTACTGTTCTTTTTTAAAGAATGTATATTAGTAAGAATTCTAAAACGTATAAATTTTATAAGCGAAAACTTCATTCATTAAACGGAATTGATTCTTGCTACATCACGTCTTATAATACAAGTACATGATTTTTCATACACCAGCCTAGTTCCTATCTTCATTCCTACACCACCACCAATCCAGGGTATCAAGGAACATGATCACTGTTGCCATCTATAAAAAAAATAAAAAAAATCTAGTGAGAAATAAAATTTCTCAGTAGGCAAAAACTAAACCACCATATGTTAGTGCGTTAGTAAACCATCAATAAATTCCATTAAAATCCACACAATAAATAACCATTCAAACAACAAGTATGCATCAAATTTCAAGGTGAACATGGCCTTTACATATCGTACTGTATGTAGGAACATCTCGTACTGGATGTCTAGCTACAACTGTCTTACGCACATAATGCATGATTATTCCATGTTTTTGCACCTGGTCTCTACATCTCTTACTGGATGTAGTATTAGATTCTATTTCGCAAATCTCGTACTAGACTAGGAAACATGAATCAATATATATCTTCACGTCAAATTCATCATACAATCCATGAGAAAACTCATACAACCTCATGGAAACATTTCATCACAAACATCATAGTACCAAATATATGGTTAGGCTACCATACTTGATTCAATCAACATCATGCCAACTTGTGCATGACAACAAAATATCCTCAAGCTACAGACAACATGTTAGTAATCTAACTAGTAATCCTTAATACACCATCCAAATAATTTTCTAATTCCTTTAGACATTCTCAAGAAAATATTAGAACTTAGTCTAGACCTTATGTTCTCCTCAACTTATCACTCTACTATTTAATTATCAAACTGAACCACTTGAGTAAATAGACCTTTCATCCCCATACCATTCAGCCTCTACTTAGTATAATAAATTTAAAATAATTCCAATCATAAATATATAAGTAAACAATCCAAAATTCTATCAAAATCAAGTCTAAAAGGTAATCAAAATCAAGTCCAATCCTTACTAAAATTTCAGCATTTAAATCATCAACCTATCCTATTGTTAAATCAACATTATCACATCATAAAATATCCTTCAATGATATTCAAATTCAGCCTAAATAATCAACCATAAATCTGCACCATTAAACATATAGGTTAGTCCAAATAAATTATTGATTAAAGATTGAAGCCTAGCCTACCTCAAGTGAATTGGATTCACAAATGACTAAGTAGGTGGTTGCCCTTCTTGGAAATCTTCAATGAAGTGAGTCTTATGATAATTTATGGAAGAAAATGAGACAATGGATGTGTAGAATACTTTCAGAGTGGCTACGGTTACAATGGAGTGAGAAGGGAAAACAAGGTGCAAAGTGAAAGAAGTGGGTTGTGGGAATAAGCTTAGAGGCTAGTGGTTTACGTCAAAATTTTTGTAGTAGGATAGGCTATTTATACTAAGTTATTTAGTTAGATAGTAAGTGAATTAGTTAGATTTCAACTAGATTAGTATTTAGTTTAGTTACAAGGTAACTATCTTTGAAGATATTATCCTAATCTAATCATTATTATTCCTTTATTTATAGCTTAAGTGCACGTGGAGCTTGCTAAATAAATGGATTTCATTTGCTTGGTGCCTAGAACTACACATACATGACTGAAACTAGATAAAACAAGATTCCTTCATTTAATGCTTGCTTTCCACATTGAAGGCCACCTTGAAAGGTTGGTTCAAGAAGCTTATTTTCAATTCTGTCTTATTCTCTTTATTGACTTCCCATTCACTTCTATTTCACAACCCATGCATAATCCTTGGGCTGTAGCACGTGAAGTTTTAGGAGTCTTCATAAATCAATTTCTGATTGGTCCAATTTGACAGAATCTTTTAGCCTTTGTGCCAAAGTTCTAGCAGCTACAAGTTGCCAAGACCAGATTTTTCTTTCAAATAGCTAGAAAAATTTTACCATATATGGTTCATTCTTTTTATATTCTGTATGAATCTACCAGTCCATTGTAAGATTTGGGTGTCCAGATTGGCTCTTTGAAATAATAATATTATGCTTAGGAGGTAGTTATGATTATAACGACCCTGTAACAAATCCGGGTTCGCGTTTCTTAAATGAGTGTTAACAAGGAACTCGGATTAGTGTGACCGGGTTGACACTTCAGAGAGTAAATAGCACCTTTATAGGGACAGAACCCAGATAAGGGCGGAACCTTTGATTTTATAAAGTGCCGAGGTAGGAACCTGGATAAGGGTAGAACTTTGGATTTTATAAAATGTCAAGGTAGACCCCGAACAAGGTCGGATAAGGTCGGACAAGGGCGAAACCTTGGATTTTATAAAATGCCGAGGTAGGACTCTGGACAAGGGCGGACCTTGGACTTTGCCAAAGAAGCTCTTGGGCTTTGTTTTAGTACCTTGAACCTGCACAAGGTTGTCCGAGTTGTGCATACCGAGTTGAGCAAGGTGATCCAAGTAGTGCATGCTGATGTGTTGCAAACACATCTTAGTTTTAGGATAGTTTTAGGTTATATTTCGATTAAATAATTAGGATTTAGTCTAGTTTTAGTTAGTTTATTAATAATATTCTATTTTATCTCATTCCAATACCAATTATACATTTCAGGGTCAAAAAAGGAGAATAAAGGCCGAAGAAAGAAGAAAAGCAATTCTGGAGTCCCGCGCGGATCGCGCCAGATACCGCGCGGGTCGCGCCACATGTTAAAATCCATGCCCCAGTTCGAAGAACCCACGCGAGTGGCGTGGGAACCGCGCCATCAGCGTCATCTGGTCGAAGCTCCGGCGCTATCCGCGCCAGGTGCCCTGGAAGCAGTTTTTCATTCATCGATCCCGCGCGACCAGCGCGGGACTTCACGCAGTCAGCGCCACAGGATGTTGTTTCCTTATTTAAATTATATATTTTCAGATTTGGTACTATATTAGGATTAGTTGCCTTAATTAAAGGATTCTATAAATATATTTAGTTTCCTTAATTAAGAAGATTTGATTCAGATTTGGAACAAGAAAATAGGCCTTGTTACCCTAATTAGATTTATCTATAAATAAAGGCCTCTAGGAAGCATCCAGGACCATCTCTTATCATCCATCTCACTCTCTCATTCTCATCTTTCCACCATTGGAGGTCAAGAATCAAGGCAAGGTCACTCAAGAATGTTCTATTTGATAGCTTTTGGTTTCTTGAAGCCTATGGCAGGCTAAACTGGTATTGGGGAAGGCCATGAACTGATGTAACTCCTCTGCAACTTGAATTGGTATTGATTCTAATGCTGTTTTGATTATTTTATTCTACTCTGTGCTGTTTAATGTTTTATTCTTGATTAGAACTAGCCATTCTATTTGAGTATTGAGGGTTAGGATTCACAATGGGAACGTTGGGATTCTAATTTCTGACCTGTTTAGAATAATAGTTGTTCTTCGCCTAGGAATAGGGATGCGTGGCTACGGACTTTATAATATGTTCTTTTTCATGCTTAACTTAATAGAATTCACCAAGGAATTGGGTTTTTGAATTGGGTTAAAGGGTTGATTCACTAAGGAATTAGGGATTAACTAACTTAGGAAAGGCTTATTCTCCGAATAATCTTAACAAGATCACATGAGATATATTCTTTGAATACTTAGTTTGACAGATTCACTAAGGGTTTAGGTTTCTCGATCGAATTAAAGGGTTAAATCGCTGGTTTCGCTGGTATGCTCTAGGATTTACGAATTTAGGAAAGATTTATCATGTGTGTGACTTAAGATAATAAACCAATCAAGTGAAGGAGGTAGGAACAAAGGGGATTGCGCCTGACCACAATTGTTTCTTCCATTGGTAGATTCTTTTATCTTTTTACTGCATTTAATTTCTATTTCTATTCAAACAATCAATCCAACAACTATTCTTTGTTTTTTGTTTTTATCTTCCAATCATTTAGAATTAATATTATTGTGAAAATTACCCCAATCCCTGTGGAGACGATAACTCACTTACTCACTTTTATTACTTGTTAACGATCGGTGCACTTGCCGTAATCACACAACACATGCCGAGCTGTACAAGGTAGGCTTTTAGTAGATAAGCTGAATCCGACAGCTGGTGTGTGTGATGACTAAGCAAACTCTGACATCTGGCACTATGGCGTGTGTAACGCCCCCTCAGCTGGAAGGGTCATTACTAACTACAGAATCACATACAAGCAGACAATCAATCAGAGTTTAAGCAGTTTGGAAGCATAACTAAAAAGTGACATCATCAAGGGTCACTATCATAACACTGTACACTATAATATGGTGAATATACATCAAAGTGCCTCTGTACAGTACAAAACTATACAAATATCCCATCAGGGTACATCA
>CM023943.1:9279205-9290509 GCA_013407115.1 Glycine latifolia
TGGATTCCCACGCTACTGGCGTGGCACTATTCACAGGCAAAATCCGTTGCTAATTCCGTCGCAAAATCCGTCGCTAACGCTTTTTCTGACGGAATTCAGCAAATTTTAAACTTTTCTTTCTTTTCTCTTATTTATTAAACCTAGGTTATTATAGCGTGTGACACATGCGCCAGCGTCATTTAAATAACCCATTTCTCTTCGTTTCGACGCAAACACCATCATCTTCTTCCTGTCTCCATTTTCTCTATTTCCAAGTGAGAGAAACTTCATAACCACTCACCCTTAACTAAAATCCTTTTCATTCAACGTAAAAGTTGAAAGGAACCACCCAATAGCTAGATTCTAGCCTCAATTTCTTTTAAAAACCCTTCGACGGAGATATCGTCTTCTCCAAGAACCCTCACAGAGTTTCGACTTCGAGGGGAAGAAGGCATTTTAAGGACGTTCGAGCTTGGAAAAGTTTTGGTTTTGAGAGGTATAATGACCCTTTTGAGTATGCAACTGGTGATAACCGTTATGGATTGCTTGCATGCAACGGTGGATAATTGTTATTGATTTCTGGCATGCTTTTGCAAAGTGTGATACAAAGGATATTGGTGGTTGTGATCACGAAGACGAAGGAGACGAGTAGCACTTAGAGCAGGTAAGCTCTTTGTTCTTGGGAGTTTTTCCCTTGACTGTGTTCCACTATACTCCGAGGGAGTGATGGTTATTGTATGTCATGATGCATGTGGTATTGAAATTGTGTGTTATCACTTTTAATTGAGAACATGTATATGATGTACACTGTGATGATATGTTGTATGATTGATGAGATTCTCTGGCTAGTAGAATGGACTAAATATGGACTTCCCTTAGAGCCAACGTCATATGCAACAACTCTAAGTCGTCAATTGAGATATAAAAACCCTGAGAGAATGTGCCCTTAACTGGATGATCTTCTCTTGGAAGTGTCATATACGTCTACGGAAAGTCCTGAGAGAATGTGCCCTTAAGTGGATGATCTTCCTTAGGCAACGATATATAGAGAATGTGCCCTTAAATGGATGATCTTCTCTTGCTATATCTGTGTTGCATTCCAGATGTTGGTAGTGCCCAACGGAATGGCACCTGTGTTATGATATACATGTGATGTATCTTATAAGAGCCATGGTGGATAGATTACGTGGTGCCTATTTTGATGCTATGTGTCGTGGAAGTGAACTAGGGGGAGGATAGGCCTCCAAGAACCCTGAGTTTACTGAGATTGTATCTCACCCCGGTGGGGGATAATATGTCTTTGCAGGCGATGATCAACGAGCGGATGGTAGATCCTGAGGCAAGGGGCCCAGGTAGGGATGCAGCCCGATGGATCTCGGGACAGGAGGCTGAGCTGGGATGGGGTTCTGAGTGAATCTTGGGCATATTGTTTTCATTTTGAAAGCATGTTGGCTCATTATTTTGTTATGTCTACATACATTTTGTACCCCGGCCCTGAGGTAAATTTGTTGTATATTTCATGAGTGTTTACCATACATAATGCAAAGATAGTATTACTGTGGACGTATGATGACATCATAATTATTAGTTGCTTTTGAAATAATTATCTTTAATTAACTGCTGCGCTTAACAACCATAATTGAATGTTAACATACCGGATGCATACGGGATGTTACATCCATAAATTCTCATCTTTTAGAATGTTAAACTAGACTTCCTAATCTTTCTAACAAGGTATCACTTGCCTCATTTGGAGTTTTAAAACTCTAGATATGGTATTTTAAAAACTAAACTCCAAAGCTGCCAGCGGGTTCAAATTAGAACAATAACATCTCTTAGTATTTTCAAGACTGCAATAAGTAAAAAATCCAGTTTTCACTCAATTTTCGATATGCTATATTTAACATCTAGATCTTTAATTCCATATATCATAAGCATAATTTTAGTAAGAAATGATAGATATATGAATTTTTAAATACGAGTGGCAAAAGCTATTTTTAAGTGTGGACAGTTTTGGATAGCTTATGTTCAAATAAATTCTATCCTATCCTCCTTGTATCAAACTATCATCACATATCTATAATTAATTTAAACATGACTATAAACTCAAGATAAAATTTGAGGATGTTACATTATACTTCTCCTCTTTAATTTAGAATTTTCCTAACATATCAGTCTCGTGGTATTATGTATTGTGAATGTATGAGATTTGTGTTGTCTGAAGACTTGGGTAATGTGAATCCAAGTCGTGTGTTATATATGTATATGTGAAATGCGATTGCTTGTGATGTTGATGATAATATTGATATGAGACAATGTTGATGTTGATGATGATGTTTAAATGAAATGATGTTGATGTTGTTAATGATATTGAAATGAGATGATGTTGATGTTGTTGATGACACTAAGATTGAGATGATATTGATGTTGATGATGACATAGATGAGAGATGATGTTGATGTTGATGATGTCATCATGATGGATGTATGTTGTAATGACTCAGATTATAAGTTGCTAATCTGGATGCTTGATCTGTGTAATTAGTGATTAACTTTCATGTGCCATGTGTGTTATGTTGCTTAATTACTTGTTTTATTTTGATAAGTGCTAGTTGTTTTTGTTCTGCCTCTGTATGCGCATTTTATGATGGATGTACTAAGTCAACTTTGATTGGCTGAGGTTGCTGCTCGAACACGCAAGGTGGACATGTCCTGTCAGCTGAGTACTTAAGAGAAGGAGTGTGCAATGGAAACTTATTCATCTCTCTTCTCTTTGCGCTTTCCTCTTGCTTTTCTCCGTCCTTTCTCTGAAACTCTCACCCAGAACTTTCTTTTCCTCTCCCTTAACCTTTCTGTGTTGCCTTCCACCCACGAGAGTCACTGTAGCTACTGTGGAACTCCCGACGCTGAGAAGAATCCCGTGGTCAAAGCTGGAGCTTAGGACAAACACACTGTAAAGCTTGTGAACGACCTTGTCCGTGTTATACCGACCTTGATCGATCTTGTCCGCCTTCGTCCGACCTTGTTTGGATTCTTACCTTGTTATAGTATGTCCAAGTGTCAACCCGGACACCTCGAACTTAACATCGGTTCACTTGTTTATACATGTTTGTGATGACGTTTATGATTATATTGGTGGCATTCGAACTCGGCCTATGTGATGGTTTGAGATGAGGAATGCATTTGGACATAAACAAATACCCACAGAGGTGTATGGCATTATCCCAGCCAGGTCGGGTTGAGCCTGGTTCCGGGTCATACATTGAGGGTGTCGTGGTGATATTCTATGTATAGGAGTGGGATGTCAGGACTGGGTGGCGGTAAACCTTGCAAGGACCATGGTCAGTGCATCATCGGGTCCATGTGTGGGCAATAAACCGAGAGATGCCAGGATCGAGTGGTGGTAAACTTTGTAAGGGCCATGGTCAGTGCATCGCTGAGCCCTTGTGTGGGCGGTATGTTACTTAGGGGGTGTATGACGGATTGCCTTGCGGGGAAAGATTGTGTCCTTAATCGGGTCATACATTGATAGTGCCTACGTAACATACGACATATGCATGGCGGAAATGGGGTTGATGATTGGCTGTAGGGTACGGAGGTACTGGGGGGCCATGTCTGTTGGGAACTCGTTCTGACACCCATTGGCTGATCACCATGGGGGGGTGATTCCTATGAACGACAGAGTGACCCTAACATGCTACTGCATCATCTGACCACTGGGATGGCCCATTTCCGGGATGGTACCACATTGCATAATGAGAATTGAGTTAAGAGCATGCATCATGCTAGGTTTTATAAGCTGATCTATGAGATGATTGTGGATGTCCGTGTATCTTATGCTTGGAATGTTTGCAATTGTATGCTGATTGCAATGTTACTTCTTGACTGGGTTGTGTCCCTTTTCTGTTGTATCTATTGTTGTTATGTTATATGATGAACTCACCTTTGCGTTGTTGTACCTTGTGGTTTGGTACCTGTGATGAACGCGAACCGGGTTCTTGTGAGCAGGTGAGCAGCATTAGGTACTTTTGGTAGAAGTTTGAGTTGTTAGAGCCGCCGTGTTTTGTCGGGATGTCAGTGGACATGATCCTGGGCAGGAGTTGCATTTTGCTAGATGTACCCCCTTGTTTTAATGGATGCACTCCTCGTTTTGCTAATTACACCCCTAACTTTTATTTTCCTCTTTTTAATTGTAAAACACTTGACGTATATTTTGAGATGAAATCTTTGTACTTATAATTAAATTATGTCTGACGTGTATAAACAAGTATTTGAGATGTCTTATGAATGTCTTCAAGTGTGTGTATTTTGTATGATGACAGTCATTATATGCTCGTAAAAATTTACTATCGTTTCACGAATAACCAAAGGAGTGTTCTTTTTATTAAAATGAGTTTATGCCATGATTATGAGTTAGTGATATAGTAGCGACGTGGTGGGTCGTTACATTAATGGTATCAAAGCAGGTCGGACCTTCCGGCCAATGAGTCGTGAGCTTGCTATGTTTCTCCGTGCATGATTGTGTTGATTGTTGAGTGCTTGATTGTTGAGGTGACTAGCTATTTTGTGCTGGAATGTGTGTTTGTGCTTGAGTTTTAAGTAGGGTATTGTTTTTAGTATAGTCATAACATGTTTGTATTTCTCACATCTGCTATACCGTAAGTTTCTATGCATTATTATGAGTTATCAGACCTGCCATCTGTATAATCCGGGACAATGCAAGGAGACATCACGGCAAGTAGTTCGGGATACAAACCAGAGAGTCTATATAGTATGATTCGTGTTTGTTTGCGTATTCCTTCTGGATTCTCACTTCTTGTTGTACGGAGAAAGTGATGGTCGATAGGAATGACCGAGCGATAGCTGATGCTCTCCAAGCCTTAGCACAGGCATTGGGGAATCAGAATAGGGGAGAGGCCCCCAGAGCCGTGGAATACCGAGGGTTGGATCGCTTTTAGTGCAACAACCCTCCTTCATTCCATGGGGGGTACAACCCGGATGGCACTCAAGCTTGGATTCGGGAGATTGAGAAGATCTTTCGGGTTATGGCGTGCCCTGAAGAGCAAAAGGTCGCCTTTAGCACTTACACCTTGGCAGAAGAAGCCGAGTATTGGTGGGATAACACCTGTCAATGTATGGAGGCGGAAGGTCGAGTTGTAACATGGGAGACCTTTAAGGAAGCATTCCTAGAAAAGTACTTCCCAGAGGACGTAAGGAACAAAAAGAAGATGGAGTTCCTTGAGCTGAAGCAAGGTAATCGGACTGTAGCCGAGTATGCGGCTAAGTTTGAGCAGCTGGTGAGGTACTTCCCTCACTACCAAGGACGGGATGGTGAAAGCTCAAAGTGTGTCAAGTTCTTAAACAGTTTACGGCCCGAGGTGAAGCAAGCCGTGAACTACCAAGGAATCCGTCAGTTCCTGGCCCTGGTCAACATCTGCTGGATTTGGGACAAGGATTCCAAAGACAAGGCGGCCTACTACCGGAACGCGGGCCCTGTGAAGGACAAGAAGATCGGGCATCAAAATCGTGGAAAGCCCCACACCCTTCCAATTAACCAGAATGATCATCGCCCAAACCACCAGAGGACTACTACTGCGGGATTTCTGAGTGGTAGTAGTAGTGGACCAGCTACTTTCCCAACTCGGAGAACATGCTTCAAGTGTGGCAAGCCCGGGCATTTCACTACTGAGTGTGGACAAAGAGGCCCGACTTGTTTTAACTATAAAGAGAGGGGTCACATTCAAAGGGATTGCCCACACACCAAGAAGGAACGGAATGGCGGAGGCCAACAGAGCCAACCTGGACAACCAAGGGCCACTGGAAGAGTCTTTACTCTCAGTGGTGCTGAAGCCTCGAATTCCCAGGATCTAATCCAAGGTTAGTGTTTCATAAACGGAGTTCCTTTACTCGTACTTTTTGATTTCAGCGCAACCCATTCTTTCGTGTCTCGATTGTGTGTTGATATGCTTCCAGCATATATTAGTTTTTAGGAGTAATTAATTAATATTTTGTTTAATAATTAGTAATATAAATTAGGATTAGGTAAGTTTATTACTTATTTGCATATTACATTAATTCCTTATTTATTTTGTTATTTAGGAACCAACAAGAGAGGAAAAGAAGCAAAAAGAACAATCTAGTGCTCTCGACCAAGCTGCGCGAATCGCGCCAATTCCCATGCGATCAGCGTCAGAGTGTCAAGATCAAATACTCAGTTCGAAGACCCCGTGCTAGTAGCGCCACCCACCGCACCAATCATGCCAGATGCTTAAAACCAACCTTCCAACTCGAATAAGCCACGCTATTGTTGCGAACTCGGCAAGTGTACTGTTCGTTTCAAGTAATAAAGTGAGTAAGTCAAGTATCGTCTCCACAGGGATTGAATGCAATTTTATGTCAACTGAACGTCTTAGAAATTGGAAGACAAATAATAAGTTGAGAGAATTTGTTGAGTTGTATTTAAGTAACGTAATTGAAATGACAGAATTTTAACAAGAATGTAAGCGAATGTTAATATGATTTTACTGCAGTAGTGAAAGATAATTGTAGTTAAGCGCAATCCCCTAAGATTCCTTCCTTCTATGCTTCAATTGATTATTAACTTGAATTACTTCTAATTACTCAGCTGATGTATTCTCATATAAGTAGCTAAATCCTAATCCCTTAGTAATTTAACCCTTTGGTGAAATTAAAAACCCTAATCCCTTAGTGATTCCTTCTTAAACCAAGCATTTAACAAACACATCCTGAAATTGCTGCAACCACACATCCCTATCCCTAGGCAATGTATAAATTGTTGTTCTACTCATTTCAGAAACTAGAATTCCAATATCCCTATTGTGAATCCTAACCCTAAACATCTTAATAGAATGGCCAGTCCCAATTAAGAGCAATGCAGTGAAGAACAGAATAAAATAAAGCAATTATGGTAATTCTTATTAAAACCAATCAAGACATAGAGGAGGTGTCATAGGTTCATGGCTCAACCACAATACAAGAATTTAGCCAAGCATACTCAGAGCTGGTATTACTGCTTTTTAGATGGGTATTCTGGGTACAATCAAATCCCAGTAGCACCCGAAGATCAAGAAAAGATAGCCTTCACTTGTCCTTTTGGAGTGTTTGCATATAGAAGAATGCCTTTCGGCCTATGCAATGCACCTGCAACATTTCAAAGGTGCATACTTTCCATTTTTTCTGACATGGTTGAAAAAGGTTTAGAAGTATTTATGGATGACTTTTCTGTTTTTGGATCTTGCTTTGATTTATGTTTGGCTAACTTAGCTAAGGTTTTAAAAAGATGTCAAGAGACAAATGTAGTTTTAAATTGGGAAAAGTGTCATTTCATGGTTCGTGATGGAATTGTCCTAGGCCATAAAGTATCTGAAAAAGGGATAGAGGTTGATAGAGCTAAATTGTTATTGATTGAAAAATTGCCTCCTCCTATCAATGTTAATGGTGTTCGAAGTTTTTTAGGTCATGCAGGGTTTTACAGGAGATTCATCAAGGATTTTTCCAAGATTACAAAATCTCTCAGCCAATTGACTGAAAAGGGAGTAGACTTTTGTTTTGATAAAGCTTGTCTGGATGTATTTAATGTATTGAAAAATAAACTTACTATTGCACCTATTTTAATAGCCCCTGATTGGACCTTACCATTTGAACTTATGTGTGATGCTAGTACTTATGCAATAGGTGCTGTTTTAGGACAAAGAAAAGATAAGCGTCTACATGTCATATATTATGCTAGTAAGATTTTGAATGAGGCACAAATTAATTATGCTACCACTGAAAAAGAAATGCTAGTTGTGGTTTATGCATTAAACAAATTTAGGCCCTATTTGGTTGGCTCTAAAATTATTGTTTACACTGACCATGCAGCCCTTAAATTTTTAATGAATAAGCAAGACGCAAAGCCACGCTTGTTGCGTTGGATGCTTTTGTTTCAGGAATTCGATTTGGAAATCAAAGATAAAGCTGGAGTGGAAAACAAGGTAGCTGATCACTTGTCAAGGATTCAAGACAAGAAGTTGCAAGATGGCCCAGAAGTAGAAATCAATGAGTATTTTCCTGATGAAGGAGTGATGGTAATCCAAGTCAGCCCATGGTTTGCAGATATGGCCAACTACAAAGCTGTAGGTGTGATACCTGAAGAATTAAATTGGCAACAGAAAAAGAAGTTTCTCCGTGATTCAAAGAGGTATTTGTGGGACAACCCTTTTCTTTATATTCAATGTACTGATGGGGTAATTCGCAGATGTGTAACTGAGTCAGAGGCTGTAACGCCTCCTTTTACTCTCTCATGTTCGATTGATTTTAGATAAAATCTCGTTTCCTCTTTGTATTAGAATTATCTTAGTTATAAATTTCATGGAAAATTCTTTTCGCTTTGCTTGCAAGTTCTTCTAGTCGTCCCTATCATAAACAAATTCTCTCTCTCCACGGTTTTTACAATTCATTCGTAACATAAACGATACTCCCTAACCACGGTTTATTTATAATAAGAATAAAGCACAGTCCAGCAATACAGTCCAAAGTATAGTTCATTATACAGTCCCAAATACATGCCAACATAAAATGCAACCAATTTAAATCTAGTACAACTCATCAATACATCTTCATCATCTTCTCTTCATAGTCATCCACTGCTTTACTGTTTCTCTGCTCGCCCAAATAGATTGGGGTCATCACAGGTGTCAACCACAGACACAAAACATAGGGTAAGTTTATGACAAACACAATTTGAATAAAACATACATAAAAGAATATATACACAAATAGTTATAATGATATTTATAAATTAACAAATATGCATGTTTTACCCACAGATTAAAATCACACCATCTACGCAGCACACAGATTAAATCATATCATCCATACACAAATATACATCATACTCATCAACAGATACTCCTTCCTCATACTCATCATGTGATGCATGTAATGCATGCTCATCTTCTTTATATGATGCATGATTGTCTCAACATCTCATCATCAAATGGCCATAGTCAAGATAGCCCCATCCCAGTGGCACAGACTTATCCATTCAGTCGGGGTAGCGTAGTGGCGCGTAGGAAGGTCACCTCCACCTATGTGATCATCATGGTGGTGTGGTCCTCACTGATACAATCTACCCCCCAGTTCAGAACATTTCACATCTCACATCTGAACGCATGGACTCAGTCCAGCTATCTAACAAACAACTTCACGGCTTAACTCCCGCCGGGCATATGCATATGAAAATGCATGAATGATTCACTTTTATCACATCTTTTCTCATTAATATTATTCTTCTTTTATGTCTCATGCACCTCAAAGCTCAACATCTTTGAAAACTCATGGCATATGCTTTTAAAACAATACATAAAGCTTCTTTCAACCATCACATAAAGCTTTACACAACAATCTAAGCATACAGCCATAGTTCCACTCCATAAATTCTTCAAAGATAAGTCATAAAACTCAACCACTTATTTAATCACAAAGTTTCAACAAAACTCTTTGGAATCTATAAATAATCACAACACACTTAACAACACAAGGATTCCAACACTTCATCATCAACATAATATACATCTTGACTCATTTCTCATCATCAAAATCATAAAACCACTTAAAATTCATGTAAATTCATAAGACACTAAGCAACATGTTAACTTTATCAAAGTATATAGAATTACTCAACAACACATAAGCTTTGTGTATTTCAACTTCACAACACATGGAATAATACATAACCTTTGCTTAAAGCATTCAATAATTCAAATTCAACAATAAAGATTCAAACCAACAACTCTTAAACATATTTCATTCATTGTAACCAATTATCAAACCCATGGTGTGCAAGCTTGGATTCATAGAATACTTTAAAGAAAGCTACTTAAACATTAATCTTTTATAATTCTAATAATAAATAAACATGTTCAACACTTTTATTAACTCTTATAAACATGAAACACTTATAAACTTTAGTAAAAACATAAGATACTTTGATTTGATTAAAATATTCCATTAGGCAATTGTTTTCTTTTATGCTAGCCATATTACCTATAATCTTAAGTACCTTACATTCATTCATTAAGTTAAGTTCTAATTATTTATATAACAATCATTCCTTAACCTAAAATCAAGTCACTTAGTCTAATAATCATTCATGTAACTATCTTAGTTCTTTGAGGTAATTCATCAAACACCTAGTATACAAGGCTTACTTTCTTATGAAACCAACTAGAATTCTTAACATAATTCATATTCAAACTTGGGTTATCATAAACTTCCCCATACCTTGCTTTCTCTTTAAAATTCGAATAATCCTTGCTCCTAATGTCCATGGATCTTCACGTGGACTTCCAAGGCATAGGTTTTCATTTTTTTTGTTCTAGGTGAAAGGTGAATTAGAAAGGAATAAAATGAAAAGGCTTTGTAGTGAGTTTTGAACGGTTGAACTCCCTTAAGGCAGCCCCAAAATTTCGGTTCCTACTCCCTTTTTATAGAGTGATTAAGTTGGTTTTTTATTACTAATATCCAAGGGTTATGATGGCTAGCTTTCTACTTGGTTTCTTCTTATTGGTTAGCCATTCCTAACCTTCCAAGTGTCTAGTTTCTACACCCTTCTCTCTTTCTCTTCTTCTTTTATGTGGAATGCCAAGGCTTGGAGTGCAATCCTCTTTTGCTTCTCACGGTGGAATGCTAGCTTTTGGTAAAAAAAAATCTACAATTATCTTCTTAAGCTATCATTGCTTGACTTTCCACTAGTTTCCTTTCTATTGGCTATTATTTCTCCACCTTCCAAGTGTCCAATTTCCACACTCTTCTTCATTTCTCTTCATACTCACGTGGATTGCTAGGCTTCTAGGAAAGTTTTACCAATTTTCCTTCCTTTTATGTTTTTTGTGTTTTTCTTCATTCTTGAAAAATCCATTTCTGTAAAATAATAATTCTGGATTTGTTAACCGTTGGATCTCTTTAAAATTTTAGAAGCATACTCCTATCTCACATATATAACTTTTGACCGTTGGGATTTTTGAAATAGTGCCAAGAACTGTCTACGGGTCCAAAGGAGTCAAGAGGAAGTTTTCTTCAAAAGAAATCTTCTTAATTCATTATTACCTTTCTTTACAAATGGACCAATGGAAATGGCTAGTCTCCTTAACTCTCCATGTGTCCATTCTTGAATGTTCCTAAAGCTTTTCTCCATTGATCTTGCATCATACGGTCAAGGCTTTATTTAGAAATCCAAATAAATCCAATTTTCCTTTATTACCTATAATAGCTAGATTCTAATTTCTTATTGGTCCATTTTGCCTTGAATGATTAAAATTACTAA